>JAGDQP010012019.1:0-51392 GCA_022664845.1 Lepisma saccharinum
CACATTCGCACCACGCTCTTTCGACCGATATTGGGCGATGTCTATTGATATCGTGTGGTGAGATTTTCACACAGTGACATTTATTTAAACTTCGTATTTTAAACTGCCAAGCTTTTCTCCTCCTTGTTTTCAGGTAGAAATACATCTTTCTTCAAGACTCAGGAATAGCATTCAATGCCGAGATATCGTACCACGTACCGTATTCTACAGAACGGTAAAAAATGATCGATATCAACGTTTAGTAACTACTTTGTGTTAGAGACAGACAAAACAAATTTTAATGTTTCTAAAGAAATTGGCAGAGAAGGGAAGCATATATAGAAACCAAAATTCATACAGAAAATAGAAAAAAAAGACTAAATATATATAACTATTTCGTATAATATGAACGTCAGAATTCACCTAAAACTGTAGGACCCATCCCTAATATGCTATATCTATCTGTTGAGACTTGAGAGTCAACACACAATATGTTTATCTTGTATATGGGGGTAACAAAATTGCTTAGGGAAAGAAAAGTCAGCTTCACCTATAATTAGTCCTACATTTCCAACATGCCATATAAAATAATCTAGCTAGTGAACGTGATATTAAGACTGGATTAATTTGCTTAAACATTTTGAAACCTGTATGTCACTTACATATGAAGTTTTGTCATATCCTCTCATTGCATCTTTTTATGACTCGTTATTATTATCCGATGCATTTAATTTTTATTGGTTGGAAAATATGGAAAGTATATAGACCAGAAACTTTAAATATTAGAAGACAAATATTATATATTACATATCCTTGTTTCTAATTTCCAATTTGTAATCAAGGCAGACTGCACACTTTGCATATTCTTGTTCGTAATGTCAAATTTTTAATTTTATAAAGGCAGATGGCATATTTCGCATATTCTCGTTCGTAAATTCTAATTTGTTCAAGGCGAATTGCATAATTCGCTATATCAAATATCTAAAATACATGAAAAGTCTCTCGAATTACCGATGCAAATATTTCAGGATAACAATCGGTAGATCTTAAAGAGTGCAAATTAGATTGAAGATTGTTACTCTCTGAACTGTCCAGCGCATTTAAATATTACGATTCAAGTATTATAAATTCTTGCATTTAATTCACAAATAGTTAATTTATAAAGACAGTCTGCATACTGTGCGTATTATTGTCAGCATTTTTTACTTTGTAATTTTATCAAGGTAGACTGAGTTGTGCAATTTCTCTACCTTTCTAAAAATAGAGCGTAGTCATTATCAATACACTTCAAACATAAAAGTGCAAGAACGAATTTTTATGATAACTATTGGCGGATAGAAAAGTTTCAAGAGGACGTACTTTGAGAAAGTAGATAAAACGTCTTTACGTTGTTACTCCGTGCAATTTTCAACAAATGTGTTACAAATCGAAACTTTGTTACTTTTCCGTTACCTAATCCTTGGTAATAACACATTTGTTGCACAGAATAACTAAACCAATATTAAAAGGAAAGACAGTATCATCTATGGGCAATTTATTCTAGAAGCTGTGTTAAGTACAGGATTTATTTATAAAGAAAGGTATATTTAAGCAAATGGTACCAACGTGTGGGTGGTACGAGGTGTTTTTCTGCATTGGAAGGAATCAAGAATCGACAAAAGCAGTCAACAAGCGATAAAATAAAATATTAATAGTAATAAATTATACAGTGGATTTAAACAGCTCAATTTTTACTGCTCGTCTTGCCGTCAGGAGAGGATGAACACGAAACACCATTTTTAAAAAAAATATTTCGTTAGTGAGGGACATTAAAATGCCGAAAGAAAGTTACTTTTAGTTATGCTCCTAGCAAGAGATCTCCATCCACGCTTTAAACGAGGAAGAAATGATTGCGAGACAGAGCGTTTGATTTGTCCGGCGGGTATATATGTGTCTGTAGCTAAAAAGGTACGCAAAGGGTAATATTTATAGTACAAATGATGGGTTTAGTACCAAAACTAAGTCAATCCATTTTTTTAAACAAACCTGTTTCAATTTTTCTCATGTCCTTGATGTATTTCGTTATCTAGTATAGATGTTTAGATGAATACTAGCTCTGTGCCATCTAAAATTTTGATTCAAGCTTTCGAAATTCTCCGCCAGCAAAGATTTGAATTGCAGTTATCAAGGTAGTCGTACATTGAACTCCTGCTTAGTGAAGAAGCTAACCCTCTCGCTGTCTGTGCGAACGGTTCCGAGTTCGATCCTGGTGAGAGATCCCGTTTTTTGATGTTGACCCAGCATCATGACGCCACATGGGAAGCAAATTGAATTCAAGGTTAGGGAAATCCGGCCATGGAAGCCAAATAAAACTGTAATAGGAGTCGTTGCGTTGACAACAAGACACTCTGCTTGAACCAGAATCCGCCTGACAGGCCAATGACTTTAGAAACATAGCGTTAGTTATTCAATGTATATTTCGTCATTCACCTGGTTATACTGAGGGAAACTGCAACCCACAATCAGGATGATCAGGAGCAGAGCTCGAACACTACGGAGTGAGAATCGTAGGAGCTGGTGGAGCTATTTTTTTGCAAGAATGTGATAGGCGGGAACACTAGAGATTATGAGCAGGATGAAGAATGCGAGATTTTGTTTGTATACTAGTATGATGTTTTAGTGAAGGGCATTTTTCCTAATTGACTTGTTTTACTATTTTTCTGCGTGCTCAGTAAATTATGTTTGGAGTAACGAGCAGAGGGTGAGGAGAGAAATCCTTTCTCGTCAAATTTTATCCCTGTGTAGACTATGATAAAATAACTTTCCCGTCTCGTTGAGAGTATTTTTAGGTTGTCCAGTTTTACGAATTTTGAAGTTGTATTCTTTGCCAGAGCATCGTCATTTTCATTTCTCGTTTTCCGCACTGGTTGCTCCAAATATTTTGTAAAAATCTTTCCAGATGGAACATTTTACAATATCTAATGATTTCATCCCGGTCTGAAGATGAAATCCCACTTTGTAAAACTTGGTAAACCGTATTTTCTTCTTGAACGTATCGTAAGTAATACGTATAAATAGAGCCACTGATAGTTCATCGTCTCCTTGATTTGAGCACTAGTTGAAATGGTGAACTTTTACAAAACAAATATACCTGTTACATTAACATTTAGCAAAACTAGCTATTCCTTTACCAATGATAAAAGAGTACCACCAAACACAGTGTGTCCAACGTAGTTCTTCCAGTTCAAAATCGGAGTCCTTTTATTTCAAAAGTAAGTCTGAAACTGACGATCTTACCCACGCAGCAGAAGGAGCCTTGGCACTCCATACAGTGAAACATAATCAGACATTTAGATCCATGGATTCCACAACTAAAATTGTAGAAAACTACGTTCAAAGATTCTGCTGTAGTTGTACGCGATCGAAAACAGAGGCTATATTTATCTCTGTTCTTTCGCCGTATTTTATAGACTTGACAATTGACGTATTGGGAGGAATATCATGTTTTGGCGTTGCAACTGATGGCTTTAATTATGGATCAGTGAAGCTATTTTCAATATTGATTCAATATTTATACTACAAATCTGGTGGTATTAAAACAAAAATGTTCCTAATAAAAGATCTGAAACTACTGCTTCCAACATAATGGAAATCCTAAAAAAAGAAGAAGAAAGATATTGATCATAAATGTGTTTCTTTTTCTGGTGATAATACTAATACAAGCTTCGGAAGAATTAATAAAAGAGGCAGTAATAATATTTTTATATTTTTAAACGGGATCTGAACGAAAAACTTTTTCGAGTGGGGTATCATGCTCATGTATTTCATAATTGTGTCCAACATTGTATCGATACTGGGTTAGTAATGATGTGAAATCCATAGTTCTGAAAATATTTTATTATTTCTTTGTATACACTGCTTGCCCCGAAAACTTGAAAGAATTTTGTGAATTTGTTGAGATTGAGTACAGACAACTATTGAACAATTGAAAATCAATATGGATGTCTTTGTTTCCATGTGTAACTATGTTAATTGTCAAGATGATATTACTGTTCTCACTAAAGTCTCTTTTAAGAATGAACTAAGTGAAGCAAGGTTGTGGTTTGTACATACTCTTATGTATGCCTTTGATACAAAACAAGATTCAGTTGTAGAAGGTCTGTTTATCTTGCAAAACACTTTGAAAGTTATTGATGAAAGATATAGTCATTGTTTCAAATCTCTGAAATTAAAAGAACTAATGCAGGAAAAGAGAGATGAATGTTAGGACTTAGAGATTAAGAAACTAAAGACTGAAATATCACACGTGTACATGTCACTTATCTCCTACCTTACGAAGTGGATAACTCAGTATGCAGAATTTTGTTTTCAAATGGATGGAGTTGAAAACTGTTCCTATTTGCGAATATGTTGAGCAAACTATTGTTTATATAAATGACAAGTTAAGAGAAAAAAATAAATGACGTTAAAGCTTTCGAACCATTTTGTAATTTAAAGGTATTTTTAAGTGCAGACAATTAAGTAGATGATGGACAACAGTTATGTGATGACATTTGTTGTTTAAGTATTTTTGTGACAAAAAAATTCAGAATGATTTTTCATAATTATTAAAAATGGCAGATTTTTTTCCTCTTTGATAAGTCACAATGCAAGTAGAGAAAAGCAATTTTCTATTATTAATACTCAATGATCGAAGGAGAGAAACAGATTCGTAGAATCAGTTAAAAGTATTTCGTGAATGCAGTACAATTTTAAAGAGTATTCGTGTTCTCAATTTTATGATTTTTCTTTAGGGACAAGATGATGTTGGTGGACATAGGAAAATCTAGGAAATATGATAAACATACTGTAAACCAGTGTTCGATTTGTAACGGGGGATGCCAGGAAGTTTCCCTGGTGTGTGAGGATTCCATCCCCTATTGTTCATTTCAAATACCATCCCAACGATGAATAAAATCTTTGTACTTCAGCTCACAATGGTAGTAGGGTAAAGATTAAAAGCAAACAATACTTTTAGGATCCTTCTTCATAATTTTCAACAATTCGAACAGTGCTGAAAGCGTTTGTAATAGTAGTTAACCTGTGCAAGCATTAAATAATTGTATTTTTTTTCATAAATTAATAATTAACCCACGTATTTCAATTTTTACTTTTGTATTTTAGTTACACATGATTTCATCAGTTCGAAAACAAAATTAGTTGTTTTTAAAGCCAAGTGAGTGTAGTAAAAAAATTAATGTATTCATATTTCTTATAGAATACGTATTTCAAACATTACTGTTTTATATCCATATTTCCATTTGTTTAATAACGGGATTGTGTGGCGAAGAATGACTAATAACAACACGGTATCTCTAGCTCGTATTATTCAAAGCGTCCTAATTTTCATATCGGCCATCTGGTCACCCTACATACGTTGGTTCTAGTTTGAATCCCAACGAGAGTTCTGGACTATTGGCCCATAACGGCATAGTACTGGAAGGTACTGTGAAGGTGAACTGTATGGACATAGGTCTACACACATTTCGTCGACACTAAAGTATAGGGTAAATGAGGGTGACATTGCGCACATTTTTTAAAATGATTATTCTAAGTTCCATGATGTACATAAAATAAAAATACCTAATTAATATAGTGACCAATCATGTTTCTGACAAGCACAACAAAATTTATAGTCTAATCACTCATTACTTAGATGTTAGATTTATTTTTTTGTAAAACATTGCATCCCGGCGTCTATCTCGTAGGTTATGGGTGACACGCCGCATCTATAAGGGTGATACGCCGTATGAAACCAGACTAAAAGTGATTTCTCTACCAAGACAAATGTTCCAATTGTTTTCTGCAAACAACCTGTCGCATTATGGAAGTTGGGAAGAAATTAAGCTACTCATTCTTACTTTATATTTTAGTTTCTATTATTTGTCTAATTCCTACTGTAGAGTACCTACAACTTTACGATGTAAGAGAAAATTTTAAAGTTAAAATATCATGGACTATGTTCAGCACCTATTTTAAGTGAAAAATACAAGTTAGAAAATAAGATAGTAGCTATAAGCTAAGTTTAGATCATTTTTAGCAGAATTCAAAAATAGGCTTACAAAACGAAAAACAAAAAGGAAGTCAATGAACTTAGGCTACGAGATGTCTCCTGCATGTATTCTTGCAATTTGTTCTTTTAGTCTCTTTGGATCCCACTGTCCACAGGATACCCTTGCTTTTCCTTGGTTACATACCGGTATTTTCAATTAGGCCTAACATAAAAATAAAGATTAAAATTGCTACTTACTGAATTGTTGTATAAAATATTCACAACTAATTAAATAGGCACAAAATATCAAATGTGTTTAGTTTTAATATACACTATAACTTCTCTAACAATGTAACATAATTCATCTCAAATCATAGGCATTAATTCATTCTTTGCTTCGTGTGTCCCTTATGAGAAAAGTGCGGTGTGTGTACCGGATTTTATGGCGGCGTATCTCCCCATTATCTAGGCTGAGATGCCGCACCTCGTTACCCGTTGACCTTGAGAACCAGGATTAACTAGACCGTTGAACTAGACTGACAACATTTAAAACTGAACTTGTTGTTGCTGCAAACTCCTCAAACTCATAATAATGTAGAACTTTACCGTCAAATACGAATTTACTGTAAGGTAAACAAAGCTTATGAAGGAAAAAAATAAGACTTACCGAAGCTAATGCACCGTACAGTGTGTAAAGGGAAGATATACACACGCGACCACTTCACGTATTCTCTCACGTCTATTGAGCTCCTGCGTTTCGCATTCGACCGCACTCTGACGACAATGCGTAAAACTAGAGCGGGCGCAGTTTATGCCGTATGCGGCGACTGTCCCGGAATTACCCTAGATAACGACATTTTGACGATCCTTGCAGCGCTACCTAGCTACAGAGGCGTGACGCTGATAAACTATCGGTCACAAGTATTTGACGATAATTTTCCTGGCGATACCTTTTCGAGATATTCTTTGTTCCTAATTTTGTAGGTTCAGAAATTATAGTTAAAAATATTAGTACAAGCCTCATATCGACTAAGAGCTAAAAATAACAGTTCCTGACTATTGTTATTTATTTAGGATTATGATATACTCGAAACCTAACTAAAAAAAACTGATCAATCAGCAGCAAAATGGCAAGGAATTCCACATTGCCTAGGAACATTTTTGTTAATTTTCTCGTTTGAGTAAATTGGCGAAGAGCACTCTCTCTCTGCGATAAAGCAATTCAAAATCCTTTCTGCTTCGTTGACTGCTAGAAATTACGCACAGCCCTTCATTGCATTCTCTCACGAGAAGGCGGTACATTCATCCCATTGATAGAGGTATAATTATTTGGTGACATGGTGACTGCCTAATATGGCCATCCAATATCTTAATTTTAGTTGATACGTGCTGAACTGAGCAGTGTTTATTCCACATATTTGCGCCTTATCTGCTCATCTTAAAATAGGTTCGGTACCTCCTTTGCTTTTTAAAGTAATCATATCTTATAATGGCTTTAAATGAGTCAATGTGTGAATCGAAACTCCATTGATGTCACCGGAACTGCTACAGGGATTGAACCCTGAATTAGAATATTTTAAGATCGTAACGGAAGTGTGTGTGTGTGTGTGTGAAATCACATGCAATCTTTACTCTCAATCACATTGAGGAGGCTTTTGCCATAATGTATAATAAATCTGTATTACAAAGACGCTAATAAAATAATACACTTGGATTATCTAGGTACGCACGCACTGACATGTGTGATAATTCCACATTAAAACCCCCAAATACATTTCCTGATGTTCAGGCTTAAATGACTTTCTACAACGCATTTTATGAGATTTACCCAACTTTTTCAGAATCGTTAAGTAATTTTCAAGATAAAAATACGAGTAATATTAATTTCTTCTATGATATATCATTCATATAGCTGTCATGTAATTATGCATATTACATTTTTTCATGAGATTTTGTTTGTATAATTAAGATATCATGAATTGTTAAAACTAATGCAAATTATATGTTTTGCGAGTTTTCCAGTATAGTGTTTGGTGACTGTTTCTGAAGAATGGCTGCTTTTCATTCAAATCTTCAAACAAGTGAGTTGCTTAACACATCCACTCCGTGGCCTTGGAATACTGCTTCAGTAATCTACCGAAAACAATTTTCTTCACCAGCTTTCAATCAGTGTGGACAGTATTTGATGCTGACAAATACTGATAGAGCAAAGAAGAATATTCACCAGAAGTTATTCTGTTATACGAACAGCCATGATCTGTGTGTATTTTTCTTGAATGAAGATAAACGTCAAATTTTATTCAGAATGTCTTTCAAGAGGAAGATAGAGGCATTAATAGATTGCTCGATATCGTAAATAAAGGATTATTTTGTCGTAACGTTTACTCTTGAAAATATAACATTTATCTAAAAAGAAATTAATCATTTGCTTTCATTTCGCTTTTGTCTGTATTAAGAATATTCGCTAAGCAGAAATAGCCAAACTACTGGCGAAAACTAACATAACGATTGTCTCCATGGTTATTAGAACCAAACCAGAAACGGAGCATAGACCAGAATTCATCATCCTCCGACAGCATATCAGGACGAACCACATCAGCATCACCACCGTCAAAGAAGTTTCATACGATCAGCGACTCAAAATCAGATACTTAATTCATGGACATCATTGACCAAAACGAACCAGTGAACACTCATCAAGAAACTTCCACTTCCTACTCGTTTCTGCTATCCAGATATGATTCAAAATTTCAGATTCCAAAGATGCTACTAAATAAATTTTTAAAATATTTCCCTCGTCAAGCTATTTAAAGACTCATACCAACCAGAAACGGCATCATAGTGCAATCTTCTGATCAGCAACTCGCAACAAAAATCCGTAACACACAAGCTTTCTGATCTTTGGCCAAACTCCAAAACTTATTTTCCTAGATAATAAACCACTGAAACATCTACCACCCCCACGACGACCACCTACCTCTTGTCAATCGTGGTGTTGATCCGACGATAACTGAGTAACATTAATTACTTCTAGCACATACTCACTAAATGTTTACGTATCAAAACCAAGACAGGTACTACAAGTTACATGATTCGAGTACTCACAAATCATCAGGAGACAACCAACGACTTACTTACAACAGGCGCATACATCTACAACAGACGTTACAGTTGAACCATCTCACTCTCCGCCTCCAATACCTGTCCGTTGTGAACCTTGCCGGATCTACAATTTACACCATACCTCTTCCTGTTCTAACAACCCAACCTGTGCCTACTGTACTGGACCAAATAGCACCAAAGACTGTAGTAAACTTCAACAACCTCCCAAATACAACCTGCTGAGAAAAGCACCCTGCTTTCAGTTACAAATGTAAATGCCGGCGAGAACCAAACCCTGCTAACCCTGGACTTGTTGTATCTATCCGTCTTCCGAAAACAAACCTCCCGCAACCCATCACAGTTGCCCAGTTTCTGACTTCCATCACTGTTGCACTCCAAAACCTCTACCCCTTCCAACGCCCAGACGCACTACAACACCGTTAATTCGTCGCTTGTACTGTTCCCCATAAGCCTATTCTGGTCCATATGTTCATATTCATACCAACCCACTGCAAACTAAAGTTTGAACGTGACATTGGCCGCTCATCACTTATCATTCACATCAATTGTCACCATTTTGGGCACAGCGTTTTCATCAGTGTACTAACAGGGTGACATTTGTCTTAACATCTAGCCCAGAGTAGCCCCTGGGCGAGAAGATTATCATGCATCTGTCCGTCCTAAATGTTTGTGATTATAGACACACATTATATAATCCTTAAATAATTATTATTTGCGAAGCTTATAATGTCATGATTATTAAAATAAAGGATAACAATATTTGGTTAAATCTTCCAGACCTCCTAACGCTCCGCAAACTACTCCTACTCCTCTTACTCGAAATAAACCCTTTTGAAGGGTGCTAGTTCCTTTAATGGCCTACCTAAAAATAGAACATGTAGAGGGGGATATTTATACTTAACCTCTGTTCAATAACTATTTTTATCCTTGCCGCCTGCGATTATCTTTACTTAGACTTACTGGAAGGTTTTTCTGTGGTTGCAAAAAGGAGCAAAAGCACTGATGCGATCACGGATAAGGTTCTTTACTGTTCGTTAGAGGTGTTGTTCCACTACTGGTTAGACTTAGGGTACGCAATATAGGGAGTTTTTATTTATTTCAACATCCAGAACGAATTCACGAACGACTCTGAGAAGAATTTTGCTCTACCCCACAGCGACAACAAGGATAAGGACAATACGAACCATTTTAATATATTATTTATACTATTGAAAAAATGCTCTGTTACAAATTTTGAATACATATTTTCTCATCTTCATTCGTTATAAACGTAATTTTGGGTAAATTCCTTTTCACAATGTGAAAGTGTTTCTCTCAATTTCGAATAAATATTTTCTCATTTTGTAGCTCTCTTAACGATTTTGAGTGATTACCCTCTCAAAACTTTGAGACCAGTTTGAGTTTTCAATTTCTATTGACTAACTATTTTCTCATTTTCGTAGTTCCGGAGCTATCTATTGAGTTATTACGTTCTCAACATTTTGAACATGTACCTCATCACGTTTGAGTATATTTCTTCTCATTTCTGGAAAATAGTTCCAATATTTCTCACTTTTGAATATAAATTCAAACTCATTTTTGAATAGTTTTACCTCATATTTGACACTTTATTTCTCATTATCTGAGAAATATTTTATCATTTTTTAACACCATCACGTGTTCAAAATTTAGCAAAATTTGGTTGAAGCCAGATTGAGCACATACTTTTCTCAAATTCGAGATTCTTCTTCGTTTTGTAATAAACATTTTTAACAGTGTGTGTTCTGTGATCTGGGTCTTTGGTAAATATTGTTGCAGTGCTTTGTAATTCATCCTGGTGAATATTTACAATTTAGAACCTGGGAGATGACTTCAAGTAACTCGAAGAAGAGCAAGTTCAGTATTACACCAAGACGGTAAAAGGCCAAGCACAGTAAGTACTCACATTTCATGAAAAACCTTTTGACATAGAAGTAATAAAAGATAATTCGTATCGCGAGACGGTGGGTTAGATGTATTGGGCATCACGACAATTCGGCCATCATATTTAATAGTCAAATGCATGACTTTTGATTTCAGTTCAGCGTTTGACAAAGTAAATTACCATCTATTGGAACCCCACAAGTTACCGACGGTTACTTATTTTCGGCGGTCAAAATTACGGAACTCCAACATGCCTCGAATCTATATGTGTGCTTACCTGTAAATTCCAATCTGCCTTACTAAATTCTCATGAATAAGTAGAAAAGATCTTGAACTTATAAAATGTATCAAAATTGACAAGCTCAAGGCATAAAAAAGGAACTGGAATCAAAATTCTAAATGCCATTCAATAATCTATCACTGGTAACTAAATACTACACACAATATACACCAATCAGTTACTCCTCTAGAATTAAAATAGACCAAGGTTTCAATGGTTAGCGAGGATTCTATCATTAAACGGTTCCTATAGGTTTTGTTATTAACTCTACAGAATATTTGTTATTTTAAGCTCAAAAATGTGATTGAACAAATTCAACACATCGCAGAAAGAATTGTCTATATTGAATTCAGAGCTACAGTCACAAGATATTATAGTTCAGGAAGTGAGTAAATTTATTCCGGAGGGAGCAGTTCTCTCTGTATAGAGACGTCTTTGACGGTAACAGAAGTGATCATCTTTTGTGGTTTACTACTAGTCGACTGTTTGCTGATCGTTTTATCCTTTGCCGAAAAGGGAAAGAAACACGTTTTGTGCCGCTATTGAACTCATTGAACTATAGAATTGCTGGGGTTGAGATCAGGAGATAGTGGTGGCCAAACATTTAGAAACATGTTACAAGTGACTGGATTTGCAACTTATGCGTTTCTGAGGAACTGTTTCACCTGAAAATCGATCCCAATCCTGCATGAAAGCAGTTGTATCAATATTACCTCTGTCCTGCAAAGTGGGAATAATATGTTGGCGAAGAAAATAGTATATAATTTTCAAATGCTTGGCCACTCCGATCTCCTGATCTCAACCGCAGCAATTTCTAGTTATATACGCGTAAAAGAACATACTGCACTTAATTTATAAAATGTATATGTTCATACAATGCTTGTAAAGCGTCTATAAAGTGTAAACACACTTTGAAAGCCTTTTATTGAAATTGCGTTTTCAATATTTCTCTTACACATGTCGTTAATCACATTCCCATAAAGTTTCATGTTGTCTGATTAATCGTTTACCATCTAAAACCAGGCAAACAGCGAAACTTTAATTATAACTACTGTATGTTAAAACAAACACAAAATGTGTTGCGGATTGAGTTCCAACTGAGATCCCACTGTCTTTATTACGTCATTTTATAGGAAACCAATGATCTTTCCAATGGTGACAGTTAATTTGCATCTGATTTTCGTCCTTAGATATTCACAGTGTGTGTTGAAAGATACCCCCAGGAAAGGTTCAATACTATTACTTATAATGAGTCATGTAACCCCCCCGCAAAAAAAATGTATTCTAGATGGACCTCCGTCCAAGAACCCACAATTTTTATTATATCATTCTATAGAAAAGTCTCGGTTTGTTCAAATCCCACATTTGTATCTAGTGTTTCTCCTATGTTACAATTAGTGCTGTTACCGCCCATAAAATTCATTTTATCTTATCTTATCTCCTATGTTACAAGGTCAACGGCTTCGTTATATATGATATTTTGGTCTCTTTACACTGGTGCAAGTCCAATATCTGCATTCGGTGTTTCTCCTGAGATATTCATGATGTTCGTATTGCGAATTCAATGTAATTAGTAATTACATATAAATAATGACATAAAACAAAAGAAAAAGTGCTTTGGAGATAGACTTCCCACCAAGAACCCACTATTTTTATTACGCCATTCTGTAGATTTTTTTTAATGGTGTTAGTTTGATGTCTATATCTGGTGTTCTTCCTGACATATTCATGTTATTATAATGCTGAAGCAGGTTACATATTTATTATTCCACTGATTTTCTTCTTAATTGAGTTTACCGACATCGCCGTACTGCCTGGTAGAGCGTTGAGGTAAAAGGGCGTAACTGTCATCGTTCAGGCACTTATGTACGATGACGACCATAAATGTTGGCTACTATTCAAACTAAAATCTAATGTTTTCGGCATAAGTGTTTGTTACATAAATAATATGCAAGAAGTTTCATTTCAAAGAGTCGACGTACCCTAAAGTTACTCCAAGCAAAAGCTGCCCTAGCTAATGATATTAACTGACGTTGCTTCACTGAACGATTCAATAAATTCAAAGAAAACAGTCTTGGCAAATACGAGATCTCTAGAAGCAATAAATAGCTCTAATTTATAGGAAGGTGGACCATGGCTTCATCTCGCTAGATGTTTCGGTAACTCGCACTTGTCTAATACAGTAACTCGGGTTTGGGATCGAACCACAACGTAGTTCTATTTACTTACTCGTCTCAACTTTGACTGCCATGCGTTTCCTCAACTCGGGTAAAAGTTTTCCTAAAAAAAACTTTCCTCTAAAAAAAATAACCTGTCAATTCATACTTTCCGATTTCGTCACAAAGCCAAGTCTACTTGGAACTGGTAGGCAACCTGGTGGAGTGAGGAAATCGCCATTCGTTGAACTCGCGAGAGACCAGCCTTTCTGTAGTTGGCATCACATATTTGACAAACTGTATGAAAACACATACATTCCTAACATTCATCTTGAAGTGACGTTTAGTTTTCATCCTAATTGCATTGTCCTTTTTTTGCTTACCAACACAAATATATTGAGAATAGAAGATTAAAATGTGAAAATAAATGAATTATTGTTCTGGCTCAGAACTAAATATCTAATATTGTTGCAATATAATATTAAAAGATGAAATAATCTTCCTTAAGTTCAATGTTTAAAGAAAACACGCTGAGGTTTAACGGGGTCTTCTACTTCTCTCAGAGCTAGAAAGTTTACTATTGGTGCTTATGGACAGAAAATTGATACCGAATATCTTCATTTTCTAAGGAACTGGATATCTTTAATAGAAAAGAAAAGTTTTGAAGCATTCTTCAGAAGTTTATGAACGGGTTGAAATACTTAGAACGTACATTTGTTACCTAGTTTTTCAGAAATAAATTATTAAAAAATAAATAAAATTATTTTGTTTTCTCTAAATTACAATATGACTAACTTTGCAACCAATTACGCTAGAAAGATCAACTTTTTTTTGTTTTATTCCTTGTGAACAAACTATTCTAATAATTTTAATTGCAAACATATCCGATACACCAATAAAAAAATAGTATTTTTATATAGCTATGCTAGTCCACCTCTAAAAGGTTTGATGAGGGTAAGCCACGCCCCACTCTAGGCCTGGCAGTGGAAGGGGTGGGAAGTTGGAGAAGCGAATGTCTGAATAACTATGTGTGTACCGCTTGAATGAAACAGGTTCTCGACCGGTTTCCTGGGGAAAATGGCTAATTCTGTAGAGTTTGTGTTCTTCCTCAATGATTCTATACTAAGAGGGTGGACGTGGTGAGTGGAGAAATATTGCCTCCCCCTGCCTCTGCTGCCCCATTGAAGTTATTATTTTAGTATAATGCAATATATTGTTTCGGCTTTCCTGACCGTCTATTGTCTTCACTCATTCTATACCTATTCTGTATTTTTTGCATTATTTATCACATAAAGCAGATTTGTGTAGTACTGTAACAAAAGCATTACTTACAGCTGTAAAATATAATTTCTAATCCTACAGCAAACTTGCGTTTGTTCCATATATCATAGTTCAGTAGTAGCTATTTATCCCAGAGCAATTATTAACAAGTATAATATTTACATTGCACTGTGAATACTAACGAGCAATCTTCCCAAACAGCTAATTCAATCATCATTCGGAAAAACGTTAGTCTACTCCAGGGGGTCTCCAACCTTTTTTGGCAGCTGGACAAATTGACTAATCAGGAAGAGAGCGAGGGCCGCATTGTAAAGGATCAACTCAATAGTAATATACAAATTTTCATTTAGTAATTATATTGCAAATTGTATTAGTAACAACAAATATAATACAAAATAACGTTTTAACGTTAGATTAACGTTTTTCAGTACTGTTCGACCTACGTACTATTTGGTCGTTGGCCTCTAGCCTTATCGTTAGCGATAACGTTGGCCCTAAAAGCGAAGTTCAACGTAGAGCAAACTACATGGTAATTCCAATGTACATGTGGCCCAATGTTAGCCCAACTTATTTTTCAGTTGTATGCACTCAAAATAGTACCAAGTTACATACTGAGGAAATTTACTATTTTAGGAAACCGAATTATGCATATTTTTACAGTAGTTTTAGAAAAAAAAAACTGGACCTTGATTACATTATGCCTTTATTCAATGACATGTTTGACTCTCTCGTCTTCATTTATAATCCGTTGTGATTTATTATTTAGCTACTACACTACGGACCAACACTTTAATCCTAATAATACGTCAATTATGCACTTCATGAATTCACACAGGGTGACCTAAGGCCCAAACATACAGTTCTTGCCCTGGCCCAAAAATACAGTTTGGCCCAGTTGGGAAAAAAATAATTACAGTAAGCCTAGGCCCAACAAGAGCACGAGAAGTTCTGGCAATTTATGGCCCGAGCCAGTGCAGACCTCTAATATACAAGTCTAGCATTCTTATTAAATTGATTAATGATCAAAACATGATTCATCAAAACCATTATTATTTACATTTTCAAAACATTGAAAAGTGACAAGAGACAAGAAAAAATAATGAGTAAATACTTCATTTTCTCTTGTGTTCAAGAATTTATTTATGGACTTTAGGCGTCTAAGGTTCAGGCCGGGATAGGGGAAGCACAACGATGTGCAAAGTAAGGATGTCAACGACTTGCTCGACTCGAGTCGAGTCGGCGCTCAGTACCTACTCGAGTCAAGTCGAGTCAGTGGTCACAACTGCTCGAGTCGAGCCGAGTCGGTGCTCACTTTGTGCTCGAGTCGAATCGAGTCGGTGCTCACTTTGTGCTCACTTTGTGCTCGAGTCAAGTCGGCGCTCAGTAGCTGCTCGAGTCTGTACTCAGAACTGTTCGAGTCGACTCGGAGCCCACTATATGCTCGAGCCGAGCCGAGTCGGCGCTCACTATGTGCTCGAGTCGAGCCGAGTCGCTGCTCAGAGAGACTTACACTGTGACTCGGTTACAGTGAGTCGAGCTCGAGCGACGACTCAACTCGAGCGTTAGACTCGCCGCTCGAGTCGAGCGGATTGACATAACAGTCAGAAAAGGAGTCAGTGGACGATGTCATAGTAATGCAAAGTTATCTTACCTCATAATTTATACACAGCTATCTCGGTTTTCTACTTGTTCAGTTATTTGAGAAAACTTAGAACAACAAATTATGTTGCCAAGAAGGTCAATAAACTAACTTCACATCGACTATCATGCTTTCTACTATCATTGTTTCTAAAGTTAGTAGGAAAGAAAAAACAAATAGTGAAGCTAAATTAACATATGAAAGTAATAAAAAAACCTTTAAAGACATTCTTTTCTTAATCTATTCTTACTAAAAAGGAAAAAAAATAGTTTTATTTATGCATGCCTAAAAAGAAAAGCATGAGCGCTCTCATATACTGTCACTTCATATATTCTTGAAATGACGCGCCCCATTCCTTTCTTTTTAGTACGAATTGATTAAGAAAAGAATGTCTTTAAAAAGTTTGTTTTTAGTTATTTCAATGCCGACTCGCTCGATTCGAGTCGGCGCTCACTATGTGCTCGAGTCGAGTCTAGTCGGCGCTCACTATTTGCTCGAGTCGGTACTCAGAACTGCTCGAGTCGAGTCGAGTCGGTACCCAGAACTGCTCGAGTCGAATCGAGTCGGTACCCAGAACTGCTCGAGTCGAATCGAGTCGGTACTTAGAACTGCTCGAATCGTTGCTCAGAGAGACTCACGCTGCAACTCGGTTACAATGAGTCGAGCTCGAGCGACGACTCAACTCGAGCGTTAGACTCGCCGCTCGAGCCGAGCGGATTCACATCCCTAGTGCGCAAAGGCAGAGACCCTAGCCTTACAGAAGGTACCATCCCGGCATTCGCCTGTTGAGACTGAGGAAAACCTCAGTCAGGATGGCCGCCCGGAGCAGGGTTCGTACGCTCGATATGCCCAATGCCGCTTGGTTGGCAGACACGCTACCCCTAATTTTTTCTTGTGTTGTCGCAGTTATGTTTGTTAATGTTAGGGTAAGGAATCCAATTGTTTTTCATTATGTTTTCTTACTTCTTGGTTAAATTCAAAATGTTTTACCGAATTTTTTAAGAAATTATAAATTCATTTTGATCTGGCCCGGGCCAAGACTCAAAAGCTTTTGTTCCTCTAAAAGTGATTCAAAATGTCGCGCTTATTGCAAAGGGAGCAAAATCAACCCCAGTTTCTATTTAAAATTTTGAAGTTGCCTCCCGTAGATGTATTCCCGGGACGCCACTGCTTTCAGCAACATCATCATGTGATTCTGCACATGCACTTTGATATGTACATTTTTTTTATTGCAAAGCTCTACCATATGTGCAATAGGAGCCGAATTCAGTGGTACGAAGGTTGAGAACTACCCCGTATACAGGATGTGTTTAAGGCTAATGTAACGTTGTCCACATAAGATAGACTAAAATGTGAGCTGAGTTATACAGACTTTTACAATAGCCTAGTCGTAAAAATAGGCCACTAATAATTGAATTTAATGTTTTTCGGAGGACGCATTACTTTCTGATTTTTTTGAACGCATAAAGGGTTGTTATGTATGGGAGCTACTAAGTATAGCTAATAGGGCCATTTGTCTCTCCCTGGCTTTGTACTCTTATTCTTAAAAAGAGTAATTACCTTTTTACAACGCCTGTTTAATTTCTCTCCTAATAGTAACAATGGCAAAGTTATGGTAGATGATTTTTTTGGAATTCGAAGACATAATTTACAATGTTTGTCTATCTGCCTATCAGGTAGCTATCAGAAGTAATTTAGATCAATCATTTTCTCTGCATAATTGTCTTGCAGGGAAGGAGTAGTGAAAGATTTTACTCAATTAAAAAAAGTTGTATTTTCCATCCACTGAAGTCAACGGTAGACTGTAATCTAACAATTCCTAGCCTAATTATCTAAAAAAAACTAAGTAATAGTTTTATTACAAATAAAACCAAAGCGCCACCGTATAAATTCGACTTATAACACATCCCCCCAAAAAACTTCAAAGTCATAGGAACAAATGGAGTTTACTAAGCGAATGCCGGGGCCGCCAGTTTTAGTCAAATTCATAGATTTTCCCACCGGTGTTCATGACTAATCCAACGGTGTATGACTTTTCTCTGTCGAACTTGTGGCTACTGAGATCTAGTAGGGTCACAAATGGATAATACGCGTACTAAGCGATTCGAAAGGACTTGCCAGTTCTAGTCATATTCATAGTTTTCCTCACCATTGCAGACCATGACGAATCCAACGGTGTAAAAATCATCTCTGTCAGACTTGTAGTTACTTAAATTTAGGAGGGACACAAATGGAGAATACAAAGCGACTGGAAAGGACCTGCCAGTTTTAGAGTCAAAGTTATAGGTTATTCTATGGTTTCAGGCCTTGTGACATGCAATAGTACTTCTGTTTACATGCCTCCTCTACTCACAGTTTTTCCAAGAATAAAAAGGCAGAACTTCTCTATAGAAATATCTGTTGCGGCTGCAGCCTATATTAGGTACATGAATATAGATAAACACAGGCAGTAAGATGTTCGTTAGTGAGAGTAAAAGTAACATTAGGATATATTTTTATATATAAATCAGATAAAGAGAGTTTTCATATAACTTTAAACTAAATTAGTTTTTTTTTCTTCAGGAAACCACACAATAAACCTTGCAACTCTTCCAAATATCACCCCATTCCAAATATGATGTTACTATCCTATTACAAAATTCTTATATCTCACCTTCACTATATAAAATTTTTCAGGTATGTGCTGTTTTCTAAAACAGCATGTTTACATACGCGTCGGCACCTGTTGTAGAAGCTGAATAAAGAGGGGTTTGTGTAGTCCCCTCCCTTGTTTTTTCCCTCGGACTAAAAGCGAAGACAGGGGCGGGGCGCGGCTGGCTTACTCTCATCAAACCTTTGACAGGTGGACTAGAATAGCTATGTAAAAATACTATTTTTTTATTGGTGTATCAGATATGATTGCAATTAAAATTATTAGAATCGTTTCTTGACAAGGAATAAAACAAAAAAAAGTTGGTCTTTCTAGCGTAAGTGGTTGCAAAGTTAGACATATTGTAATTTGGAAAAAAAATAATAATTTTATTTATTTTTTAATAATTTATTTCTGAAAAACTAGGAGACAAATGTACGTTCTAAGTATTTCAACCCGTTCATAAACTTCTTATAATATTCCAAAACTTTTCTTTTCTATTAAAGATATCCAGTTCCTTAGAAAATGAAGATATTCGGTATCAATTTTCTGTCCATAAGCACCAATAGTAAACTTTCTAGCTCTGGCAGAAGTAGAAGACCGTCTTAAACAATTCAAACGCTGTTATCACCGGGATGGAATACGATACATAACTCGAGCAAGAACCCACAAAAAATTATAATGTCGTTATAAATAAAATTACTTTTTACCCAGATATGAAAATTACAAGAAAATAACTCCAACTTCTAATAAAAAAGGAACATGCTGCCATCTGTTGGAAAAGAAGGTCAACATAAACATTAATTTCCATTTATGGTTCAACACACTAAACCTCTTTTATCCGGATCTTCGTTAACCGGACAGTTCGATTTCTTTCAGTCTGGAAATCGAATATGCAAGACACTAAAATAATTACTGCACTCACTTCACTATTATATCAACTTGAATTAAAACGACATGGGAAATTCAACAATATTTATGGAGTTCGTTATATTGTCGGATCTCTACTAGTCTAAGAGACTTACGAAAAGTCATCCAGTGGAGGACCTGTAAAAAAATAACAGTAAAGGAGACACGACAGAGCATCTTTTTCACAAAATGTGAAGAAGTTTATTTCCTCAATCCAACTAACTGAAGTCGTTTAACGCATCTTAATCATTAACAACAAAATGCAATGAAAGTTCAAGTTATATTTTTAGGTAAAAATGTCGTGCTCAAACTGTCATAGAAATCTTGTGGTGTACAGCAAAGTAAGTTGAATGAAATATGAAGAAATAAATTTAGATTGGCTTGACATTAATCGCACGATTAATAATTTACCTGTTAATACGTCATGATCCGCCTAGTTTCCAATACAGTGTAGTTCTTAAAGTGAGAAAGAATAAAAAAGAGTTAGTGATGGGAATATTATTTGAACCACATACATAGCTAAAAGATTAAGCAATCTCTTTCAAAGCATTCTATTGAAGCAATAATTATAACACAGCATTTGAAGTAAGTAAATATAATATGATTCAAAACTGACATCAAACCATTAGACCAAGATAAGTTGTAATACAATTCGGGTTTTAGGACTACCAACTTGAGTTTTCACCTGGGATTCCATCAGGATTTTAAGTTTGAGGAAGTGGATATAGTATTGCACAATTTCTATCGATTTTTGACCGCAAAAATGTTAAAAGTTCGGAGGGGAGGGGTGTTCTCGAGGATTTGGCGCGTGACACCTCCACAGGGGTGGTCTTCCGGAACCACTGGTCTTTACTCACAAAGTAAAGCTTTATATTTAAACTAAAATGCCGTTTCCAAGAAATCTCTGAAAACTGGATATTAAGCATCCGGTTTAAACTTGTAACCGGACACCGGACAATAACCCTAAGATACGGACTGTTCAGTTCAAAATCATTCGTTTGGCAATGCTATTGTACATCGTGTACAATTGAGCGTGTCTAATAAATTCTTCGTAGAGTAAATATTCGGTGTTATACCGTATTTGCCCTCAAATTATTGATATAAATCTTGTCTTTACAAATTAAACCATTTTGTTAATGTATTTCTATTTTTCCAGGCGCTTATAATATTAACAAATCCTAAACCTGGTTTATTCGGAAAGTCCGCTCCTTATGAACGGAGTTAATAAAACATTTTATATATTTTCTTTCTTAGCAAGAACCAGAAACATCAGTGTGACTTGTAAAATCCAATACTTACCAAAGATGTACCACTCTTTAAATTTTCTACCGCAATCAGTTTATGCTCATCATAAACTTGTTTTCTGGATTGCGTTTGATTATTGCACTACTGTTATTTGCCGAGAAGATTAGAGATTTATAAGAGAACCAAATATGATAGCCAGTTTGAAGTTTGAATATTTAGAAAATAATTGAACAATTTATATCTACTCAAATGAATCCTTAATCATAAAAATATCAGATCAAATTAAATATAATAACGGGGTTCATAGTAAAGACCAAGAATTATTGGGTGAATCTAAGAATATATTCATAGAAAAAATACTAACTTCAAATACACCATTTGCAAATACCACTTTATTTTTAAAAGTGTTTTGATCATGCAAAGATGAAAGAGTTAATATGTCTAAGACATAAATCAGAAATATGCTTCCCTTAATTAATTTAGAAAGTCTTCTTTTCATTTTCATAATATATTTCACGATAAAGAATAGAATTATATAAAGGAAATCAGATTTCCTGGTAAGGAATGTCTCTCTGTTACTACATTTTCTCTCAGTGTTAGAGTGGTCATGTCTGGTGCTCGGGGTTCTCAGTTTGAAGTTATAATTTCGAAGATATTGCCGCTGACAGATAAACTCATTTAGCACGCGTACATATTGTAGATCTTGCGGTACACTACACAACGACTTTGATAATGGAAACCCTGTCATGTAGTTTTGCCCGTTCCATCCATTGTTCAAAGTTGGTTCGTGAACAAATTACGAGTACAGAATAAGAAGAGGGAATATAAATGAAAGGTGATTCCTCGTGAAACGCATTTCAAAATCTAACTCTAGCATTTTCTCTCATGTATTTAATATTCTAAAAACCGAGGTAAATGTAACTTTCCTAGCAGCCAGTCGTCACTGTTTAGTAGTTGTTAGGAACTCAAACTGACTTTTGTAAACATTGGACATTCCACCTGGCCTGATATGGGGTTTGGGTAATGCTGTAGTCAAAACGTCTCACAAAGATTTAGTTGTTTCCTTTTAATGTGGCCTCATCTTCAATATTTTACGCCAAACAAATTTCGTGATCTTAAGAACACTTGTGTGATGTTCCTTTGGATTTTTGAAAGTACAAGAATCTGTCAATAAAAAGGTAATAGCTATGAACATTCGGAACAACTATTATTACGGAATAAAATATGTTCGAATACGAAACTAACTGCCGAAGGAATCCTCGTTATGTGAAGAAAACTCCATGAATTTGTGCTAAAGATTTGATTACTTCATCAACCCAGTTCTTGCAAGTGAATGTTACGCTACAAACAGTCCAAATATATGGGAAAATAGGAATTTAAAGGATGCGCAGCTAGAAAGGAACCGTATATTTTAGAAGCAAATAGTAGAAAGATTCGATTTTGTCAATAAATATCAAAATTGAAGAATTGCTATTTTTGGGAAAAGATTATGTTCTTGGATGGTACTAACATAAACTCATATTTAAGTGATGAATATCGGGACATGTAGCGAAGGAAGAAGGAGGTTTTCAGAAAGCAGAACATTGCAACAACTCTTAAAAGTGGTGGAAGATGTGTTATGCTTTGGGTTTGTGTAAAGGCTATTATATCGATATTACCGATGGCATCAAAGATTGGAGAAAGTATTTGGATATACTCAAGGCTAATTAGAAGAGCAGTGTACAAGAACTTGGGTTTGGGACTATTAGATATTCATGCAAGCTTACGATCCAAAACATAGAGCTTACAATCTTCGACAATAAATCCTCTATAATACACCACACTAACTTAAAACTCCACCCTAATCCCCAGATTTAAACCTGATTGAGGATTTATGGTGTGAACTTAAAAAACATGTACGTTACCGTCAATCCTCTAACAGAAGAGAGTTGATTCAGCCTATTCAAGATGAATGTGCACATATTGATGTCTAATTATCAGAAATACATACATAAAATACCAACATGTGATTGTAGCCAAAACCGATCAAACAAATTGCTGAATTACCTTTGTTTTGATTTAGACGTCTATTTAGTTTCAGTTTTCGTTTTTGTTCAGATACTTTTTTTTTTCTCTATTGGAAGTTATTGTTAAGTTTATTGATATAGTGCGATGTACGTATTACATTCTTGTACTATATGCAAATAGCATGAATATATACAAATAAAACATAATGTTTGTAACTATTTACCTGAACAATCTACTAAATGAATCCATTATAATATTATTCTCGAAATATGGGAATTTGTATTTTGTTCGCAGGTGTCCATTCTACCCAATATAAGTCGCTTGCTTGGTCATTAAGCTGCACGAGGAGGTGTTGTTTTCACTACCCACGTTATCATAAATTAATGGAATTTGAATATTTTAAATAATATACTTACAAAACATCACCCGTATTCAGAAACATTTCTTTTGAGTGACTAACGTACTAATAAGTGATTAACAGCGGTTAGCATTGTGAGTCAGTCGTTACTAAAACGCTATATTTTCTTCGTGTTTATGACGGATGGCTTTGCCGAAATAAAAAGAACAAAGACAGGGAAGCCAATGAGAGTGATAAATATTTGGGTCCTGATTAATTCTGTGGGTTGGGAATCAGCAGATTGAGTTCTATTTTCGTAAAGCGGTGGAAGTGTGAGTGTCTTGTCCGTGGAGGATTGTTGCCAAGTTTCACGTAAATCAGAAATCACGAGAATGAAGTTGCATTCTATTACAGTGAGCTGAAACTACCAAACGTAGATGCTGCAACGTTGTAGAATTTATTTGATGCTTGATCTTCAAAACTCACGCCGATTCTGGGGAAGCGAACGACAATTTTGTAAGAGAAAAAACACAAATAAAACGAAGCTCTCCGATTGCGTCTGGATATATCGCTTATACGAAGTTAACCCGTCATAAGCTTCTGGCAAATTATAGTCACTCCAAAGAAAACAACTGCTAATTTCTAATGTGAAGTACGATATTGCCAACCTTAATTGCCGTGTGAACTAAAGTGCTGCTCCGCCGTCCACTACATCTGCCTCGAATTCTGCCGTCCCGTGGGTGTTTGAGTTCGTTTATTAGGTGTAGAGACTATTATCATAGCAGATTTAATCAAGAATAGTCAGTTTATCAGTGTGAAAGTTAAATTTAATGATTGTGGTTAAGGCAAGGGCTTATATGGACTAATACAAAATGTTAAACAAAGAAACTTTTTACTGTTGTAATGTGATATGGACTGAGACTTGGTAATAATTGCGAAATAATATAACACATGTACAAATACGATGTAATCTGTAAGTACGAATGTAATATGTAATTATTTTTAAGCTGTCACTCAGTTCAAGACTAGGGTTGCCAGCTAAGTTAAATAAAATTACTGGCACCTTCATCACCACCAAGC
Organism: Lepisma saccharinum; assembly: GCA_022664845.1. Taxonomy (NCBI): domain Eukaryota; kingdom Metazoa; phylum Arthropoda; class Insecta; order Zygentoma; family Lepismatidae; genus Lepisma; species Lepisma saccharinum. The sequence goes on from JAGDQP010012019.1 coordinate 24,578, forward strand.
TATGACGTGAAGTGGTTGCGTAAACTACAGGGTTATATAAACTGCGCTGAAGATGGGAAAACGAACTGAAGATAACTTCTTCTAGTATAGAAAAAAAGACGTAATCCAAAACTAGAAATAGTGAACAACAGTGGTGGCGTAAGGCAATCTGGAGCCCAGGAGAAGTGAACTTGATTGAGGCTCGTTCCCGAACACAGTTGTGAGCACGCACTGCTAGCGGTGACCTGAATATGTTATTTTCCGTTATTCTGAGCCTCGCGGGAAATATCGGGACTCCACGGGGTTTGCCTGCCAAGGCAGATATCTTCTCGCTGGTTCGTCGTAACCTATACATGATAATAAATGGTTATTCACATTGTGGAGAATTATGGTTATCAACCGTTACAGTCAACCATACAAGTAAAAGTCTCGAGAAGGCATAGTTATTGCGTCATCGATCACCATCGATGTGATCTGTTAATGTACGAATCTTAAGCGATTATTCACTTGTATCGGCTACCGGCAGGGGCCCTTCACCAGGTGGAGCAAGGGGCTTAGGCACCTGTTGCTCCCGCTTTACGCCGCCTCTGGTGAACGGTACATAGAAACACACCCTTCCCAAAAACAATAGAAAGTGGAAACAAAGACAGTTTGTGCCACAACTCTAATAGATCAAAAATGGACCTACCCCGATTATTTGTATGATATAGGCTTATTTTCCATGAAAAAATCAATATTTAACAAGTAACCAGTTCAACCAAACAAAGTAACTAGAGCCATAGCATGTACATAGAAAAGATCTGAAAATTAAACGAAGAAAATGGGACATAAACTTTGCAGAGATATAAACCAAATGACATATTCGCCAGAAGTCCAAATAATATAAACAACACGTAACTGGACAACGTGATTGTCGTAGTAAAATCATAAACAGCATAATGGTTAACTTGACGTCATGTTTGGTATTTTTATCGCGCATAATAATAATTTAAAAAAAAAGAACAGTCTTAGCTGATTTTGTAACGTACTTCTGTGAATTTTATAATCTATGTTTCCAGTGAATATAAAAAAAGAAAGGAGACGAACGTGACTTTTGTAACTTAAACTTTCACTTCTTATATATACATGGACTGACTAGCTGGTCAGTTTGAGCTAGTCCTTCGTTGGAGGAGGATTTCTTTCAAAGTGGTTGGTTTGTGTCTTAGCCTATTTTTTGTGTGAATGGTAGGAGTGAAATCTTCGAGTAGAATTTATTATAATAAGTAAAAGAGAACAGTATGTCAAATTATTCTAATTCTTCTACAGTGAGGCAGAATACAGGGTATGTGGACTTATATAAATTGCCGGAAAAACCTACAATAGAACAATTACAAATTAATATATGGGATCAATGGAAGATCCTTCCGCCAAATATCTTGGGTTTTGAGTGTACTTATCATATTAAGACTTTATTAATCAGGATTGCCAATGCAGAGCTGGTTCATCAGTTAATAAGAAATAGCAATGAAACACTAAATTACCACATTAACAACGATGTTATTCAATTACCGCTAGGAAAAGTAGCGCTCGAGCAGGTAGTGATTGGCGTGAGTATCTTGTCCTCGGAAGTGACTGATTCACATGTTAAAGAATATTTTGCTCAGTACGGTACTGTTACAGGTATAGTCTGAACCATAACTCAACACTGCCATACGCTGTGTACAGTGGTAAGAGGCTAGTTTTGTTTTCTGATATTAGACTGCATTTGCCCAGTTACGCCGCCATTAAAGGTAACATAGTTAAGATGTTTATTAATGGTCAGCAATCGGAATTCGTCAATGAAACAGTGGGTCATAGTGTAGTTTGTGTAAGTGACCAGGTTCCAGTTCAGCCTTGATTTTGTTCAAAGGACTTCTCCACAGTAGGTGGAACAAAGGAAAGGTACATATTTTCATCCTTCAAAGAAAACAATCATCATTTCGTTGCTTCTAGTTCAGCTGAAGGTTTGGACACCCCTACACCACCAGCTGATTTCAGCGAGCGAGGAGAACACCTACTTTCTACGACGCATGCGTAGTTTCAGAGCGTAGAAGAGCCAGAGCTCGATAACAACGAGGAGACGACTGCTGAACTAAATACTTTCCTGTTAATAATGAGTTAGACGTCAATAAGTTTTATTCTTTTCTCCATAATCTTAGTGTTGTCACACAAGTGAATAGCTCTGCGGAAGAAGTTAATAAGCGCGATAATGTTTCTTTAAATGTTAAAGCAATTTCTGTCTCAGGGGTAAGTAGTACTGGTGAGACGGTTCAAGATGTTAAAGTTTTGTCTTACATAAGTGATAGTCTTGTAAATATCAGTACTATATAAAGTTCTCTCCTTCCCCCTTGAGGAAGTGTAACCAAGCTATTTTTTGTTCCTTCTGAACGTTTTGCATCATCTAGTGAAGAAACTGTCAATTGTGTTATTTGCAACCAGTCGACCAATTTGGAGTCGCTGCATTATGAGTCATATCCATCACCAAAAACAGCATGTTAGAAGTAGCCAACGGCCTCAAGCTACAAGCAAGACAGGGTTGTCAAATTAAATCTTCCCAACGTGACTGCGTCTGGACTGTCAAGGAAATTACTGGACGACGTTAATATGCAATAAAATATATTCATTTTTTAAAGAATGAAAGGCATTCAGTATCAGTATACAATGTTAGTGAAAATAAGTGGTAGTCATAGTAAACTAAATATTTATTTTGAGATTATCAATAGTATACAGAATGGCGAACTTCCGAAATTTTCCGTATATATTTTTGTTTTTATTTAGCCTGCAGACAGTTAAGATAGCCACATTTAACTATGCGCTTGATATTTGCTCAGCAAATCATACTAGCTTATATCGTTTTCTCGTACATGAAACTATTGATATTATTGCCTTACAGGAAGTGACAAGTTATGATCTCAACATTAAGAATTATGAAGTCAGTTAATATCAATAGTGTGACTTCCACAGAATATGTTATGTTAGTGAGGAGTGACATCCTCTACAATAATGTGTTGATGCACCACTCCGGTAGAATAATAGCTTTGCAAGTGCGTTCTTTACACGTTGTTTGTGTCTATTTACAATCTGGTTCACATGTTAAAAATCTCGAGAACAGATGATAGCCAACGACCTCAGTCTCGAATTACAACGTCGTAATAGTGAAACTATCATTCTCGCTGGAGATTTTAATACAACGTTAACCTCGCAAGACCCTTCAGGTGGTGTTAACGTCAATCTTGAGCTCAACAATTTATTAAAAACATTTAATTGGATTGACTTATGATCTAGTAAACATTTGACTATAGACGGGGCCACTCATTTTTACAATCAAGGTTAGTAGTCTCGCATTGATCTCCTGTTGTGCACCTGTTCTATGTTTACTAAGTTTTGTGATATAAAGGTTATCCAAATCACCGATGTGTATTTGCACTATTTAAGTGCGAGTTAGGTAAACAGTTAAGTTTTTCTGTTGGAAGCTTAATGCAATTCATTTAAAAAAATTCAGACTACCAAGGACTCGTACAAAATATTATTATTAACTTTCCAGTGAGTAAATTGGTAATATCTTTCTCTCCAAAAGTATTTTTAAAGTATTGAATTCGATTCAATTCACTTCTCTAAGAGAGTTACTTAAGATCAAAAAGATCGCACTTGATTCCGCACAACTAGTTACAGTAAAGAAATTACAGGCCACAATTAGGGTAGTGCATACAAATATGTATTTGGGTATAGTCGTTAGAAGCAATTTGAAACATTTAGGTGTTATCGAAGTACCAAGGAAAATTCACGTCATACATGAGCGGAAACAAGCAAAACGACAATTTATTCAAAATTTCGTTAATTCAGCAAGGGACATTTTCACTGGTCAGGACATATAAAATCAGATAAGACAGTATTATAAATATATGGTTAAACAAAAATTAAATAGTAGCAATTATTATACTGAAAACAAGATATGTGGAATGCTTTAATAAATACAGATAGTAAACTCTTAGGTCAAAATTTTTGTATTGGCGAAATACAGAAGACGATTGAAATACTTAATCCCACCGCGGTCGCCGAACCGGATGAATTACACAGGCTTTCTATAATCATTTTAAACCCCTTTTGGGTCCAATATTAATGCATTTTTAGCAGTACACCCACACATCCAGAGTTTACCTATTACATAGGGATATTGTTACCCAAGCCGACTCCAAGTGATTCTGCATCAAATTATCGGTTGATAGCGTTATTGAAGGCAGACTACAAATTGCTTAATCGTATGATTATGACTCGACTTATTTCATACGTACATAAATTGTTGGATCATGTACAAACAGGAATAGCAGGTGCTACCCAAATGTACTTCTCGCTAGCTTATCTTAGAGATTCTTTATAGGCATGATGCAGAAATGCTGTTGATGAGTTTAGTGTGTATGTTGGAGATGCGTCTGCCGCTTTTGGTTCTGTGAAATTATTTACGAATTATACTAAAAGAACTTAATTTACCTTATAACATATTATCGTTATTATTTAGATGCTATTTTAATACAAGGATGATATTTAAAATTAATATACGACTAATGTTACCTTTTCCTGTTCATCAGGGCGTATGTCAAGGCAACGAACTCTCTTGTTTGATATTTTGTCTGGCATTAATGCCATATATACGCAAGATTACTATTTAACTATTGGGTATCACCTTAATTGGTGTGAGACTTTCTGTTATTAATTATTTTGATGACACCTTATATTCGTAATTTACAAGAAATGGAGTTTATTCAAAAGGATTTAAACAATTTCTAGTTAGTGTCAAATAATCATAATAATCGATGTAAATTCAATATTATGTATAACAACCCATTCATGCGTGGTTTTTATGCTCAGTACGGAATTGAAACAAGGTTAAAATTCTTGGCAATAATTTTTGCGACGACTACTAAAGATAAAATAGCGCCTAACAATCAACGTCTTATTCAAGTAGTTGGTAGTGTCATTGCCACATATAGAAATCTCTTTGATACCTACAAGCTCGAGTGAAATTTGTTAATAGCTTTATATACAATAAATGTGATCATATATTTTTCCTATGTTATAAAAAACAATGGCTCGCATTGCCACTCTGACAGTTGGTTTCTCGTGGGATGCATACCCAATCAAGTTATGTGTTATTTACCAGTGGGATAATGCGAACTTGGTCTTAAGCATGGTGGCAAGCTAAAGTGTTACTGGTACATCGCAGTATTGAAACCATTACCTTGTATTATAATTCTATATCGAAAATTATTAGAGACAGTCTCATTGATGTTCAATCTCCACTTAATCTTTTAACATGGAGACAGCTAGTATATTACTCAGTAGATGCATTTATTATTATGATGTATGCTTTGAAAGGGCAAGTCGACATTGATAATATGACTGTTCGGCAATTATACTTTTGATTATTAGAAACCAATTTTCATCATATGCCCAATATTCAGGTCCAATATCTACATATTGATATTCGTGGCATGTTTCAAGATTTAGCACTATTTCACAAGAATCCGCAGTTTTTTAATGTCGCATTCCAATTTGTTCATTGTTTAATTCCTACGTAAATCAAGCTATGTCAGCGAGGTCTAGCTACTTCCACTTTATGTGAAACTTGTTTTAAAGAGGATGACTTACCACAGAAATTGTTTTCTTGTCATGATAGTTTATCTCTTTGGGATTATTATTCTATAGTTGTTAAGATAATTACAAGGAGGCACTATCCTTCTTCGGATCTTTGATCATCGCTTTACCCATCTATTTTCTCGGTTTTTCCCAAAGCCAAGAAAAGATTGTTTGGTTGACAATTAAAATTATTGACTGTGTTCTCAATGTTAATCAACAGATGTCAATATGTTACATGTGCTCTGTTTTTTACCTGCGGATGACGCGCGTTTCGCTCAGCTGCAATCATCCTCGTAATGCGATCACCTTTCATCAGCACAATCTCAATCTGTTCAACAAGGATTATTAGGTGTTGAATCTCCTGTAACATCATAATGACAACATTATATTTCCCCAAATCCCATCTCTCAGAGTCCCTATCTTCTAAAAATAAAGGTAGGTGATACGCGACTTCACATTTGAATTTCCAAAAATGAGAGCCAAAAACGATATGTCACATAATGCCTGTCCTCTCAAGTTAAAATTTCCCACATAAATCCAATACGACAGCTTTCAAGATGCCCGATATGGAAACTGTTATTCCATCATTGATATCGGACATTTGGTCTCACTCCCTACGGTTAATCTCGATTTAGCAAAAGGTTTCCAGCCTTTTGCCTCACCCTGATTTTTCTTGTAAATAAGTTTTTTGTGTTAAGGAGTTTAAATGGGTGACTTTTAAACCTGTGATAACTTTGTAACCGTCCATACTACGTGCGTATGGTAATAGCGATTAAGAGACAAAAATTACAATCTTCCATTTTCAACTAACGCACAATTTTTGTACGGGCTACCGTTTATGAGTTAAATGCAGACAAGTTTCTGGCGCTGTTTCAAAATGGAGGCTAGTTCTCAGACTTTAAAAAGTGTAAATTTTCAGTATGTTATTCAGGTTATCTTTCTGTATAGAAAAAGGAGAAATAATGTTTATTGAATTTTTTACCCTAATTGATATTTTCCAGACCTATTTGCATTGAAATGGAGCAGTCACTTTCCTCTGGCCCATGGTGTTTGCAGCTACATTACCCAGCTATAAGATTATAGTTAGTGGCAATTTGTACATCATTTGAAAGCTTATAAAATTTTCTACAACTTTCATTCGAATATTTCCCCAAGTTTTGGCTCTAATTACATGTACGAGGTATGGAAATATACATTACTTAACAAAGATAACTTTTTTTATTTTAGACTAAAATTATCCAAAAGTGAGTATTCTGGGAAAAATGTAGTATTGCCAGTTTTACTTGAAATGCAATAAAGAAAGAACGAGCCTTGTAAGTTTATTGATCTAAAAGTTACGCCTCATAAACTAAGCGCAGATGTAAAATCCAAGAGGGCGGGATATTTTTTTTCAAAATGGCGTAGGTTAATAAGAGCGATAAAGAACATATTTCAGTAGGTTTCTTCCTCTTCTTTTTAAATGTCTAGGTTAGATCAATTTTCGGACTAATTGCTCTTTACTATAAAGTATTAATACCAGTTTCCGTTTCTTGACATAATCACTATACTATTGTTTAAATTGTCATATTGTGTGTAATATCTTCCGAATAACACCATGATCTATGTAAGCAGCAAGTAAATAGTTATTAAATTCATGATAGCTAATTTTAGAGGCAACACTAACTAACTAACTAACTCTATGGCTTATGGAACTCTCAAGTTCATCACCGCACTAACAAACGTTCGCCATTGGATTCTATCCTGGGCAATATCAAGCCAGTTTTCATCACGAACACGTACTTTTCGAAGATCTCTTTCAATATTGTCCTCTCAACGACGGCTTGGTCTTCCCAATGACCTCTTTCCATCCAGTCTTCCAATCAGGATAGAATATAATCTTCGTTTCTCCCCCATCCAAGCTACATGGCCTGCCCACCTTTGTCGTCTCGATTTCATTATTTTTACTACATCTGGTGAATCATACAGTCCGTGGAGTTCTTCATTATGCAGTCTCCTCCACTCTCCAGTCATCTCCTCGCGTTTCGACCCGTTTATTTTTCTCAAAACCATATTTCCAAATACACGTAATTTATGTTCATCTGCTAGGGTCGTACTCCAACTTTCGCAACCGTAAAGTATTACCGTTAGAATAACCGTTCTGTATATTTTTAATTTCAATTTCCTTGATATTAATCGCGAAGTTAAAAGATTTTGGACTGAATAGAAACATGCGTTCCCTATACTAAGGGACTTTTTATTTCTTCCGTTACTTCATTTTTGTTTGTTACGTATGCTCCCAAGTATTTAAATTTGTTTAATTTCTCTATGACCTCATTCCTAATTCGTATGTTTTATTTCCTTCATTCACTGTGTTTCGGCTTGTTAGCATGTATTTTATTTTATCTATGTTTACGTGTAGACCTATCCCATCGCACGTTTCTACTAAGAAATCGGTGTTGCTTTGTAGTGCATCTATATCGTCCCCTACTAAATCTACACCATGCGCGTATACAAACAGTTGATTCAAACCATTCATTGATAGTCCCTTTTTGTCCCCTTTAATTTTTAAAATCGCATATTCTAACGCGAAGTTAAACAGTAGTGCTGATAAGGCATCGCCTTGTTTTCATCTACATATACACTTAGGTGTGTTAACAGAATATTACTTAATACCTTGTAACATTTTGGAAGTAACGAGATTCCGCGGTAATTATTACAGTCCGATTTATCGCCTTTTTTGTAAATCGGAACTATTATTGATGTTTTCCATTCCTTTTGAAGCTCCTCCTTTCTCCATATAGTACTTATCAATTTATGTAGTTCCTTGATTAGTGCCGTTCCCCATGCTTTAATTAATTCGGCTGGAATATTGTCTGTTCCCGGCGATTTGAAATCTTTCAATATCTTTACCGACATTTCGATCTCGATTTCGCTAAGTTCTGCGGTATGGATTTCAAATTCCTCTGTTTGTTCCTTGTTACGTACATTAAGAAGTTTGTCGAAATATCTTTTCCACATATCGACAATTTTAGTCGAATCAGTCTGAAGATTGCCACGTTCATTTCTAATCATTCCTAACTTCGGCTGGTAATATTTTCTTAACAAGAGTACCCTTTTTTATAGATCTCGTTTGTTATTTGTCTTGCCGTTTTGCTCTTTCTCCTGAATCTTCTGCGTCATTTATTCTCGGTTTTCGTTTCTGAACCAGAGTGTGGCGTTTCGTTTCGCGTTACTGTAGAGGATGGTATTTGCTTCGCTTTTATTACTTATCCATCGTTGGCTTGCTTGTTTTCGTTCCTCATTAAGCTTAAGGCATTCTTCGTCAAACTAAGGTTTGTTTTTCTGTTGTTTCGTCTGACCTACACGTTCTTTCGCTGCGCTCTTAATTGTTTCACGAATTGCCTCCCACATCTTACTTACATCAATTTCATTATTAATATCATCATTATTATTACTAGAGTCGGCTAGGATTTCGAACCCATTTGAGTGTTCGAGTTGGTAATCTGCTTTTATGCTCCTATTATTTAATCGTTTCACTTCGAACATCAGTTGTTTTGACCTTGCTTTCTCTGTTCGCTATGCATAACTTTTCCCTTACTTTTGTGATTAGTAATTGATGGTTGGTGTCACCTTCCGCTCCTCTGTACGACCTAACATCCATTTAGTTGGTGTGTCTTCGTCTGTCTACTAATACGTGATCGATCTGGTTGAGAGTTTTGCCGTCCGGAGATACCCATGTGTATTAGTGTCTGTCTTTGTGTTCAAAGTACGTGCTCTTTAGCAGTAGTTTTTTTCGAAGTCGCGAAAGTTATTAGTCTTTCTCCAATGGTGTTGGTTTTTTCGTGAAGACTGTATTTGCCTATAGTAGGTCTATATTTTCTTCCCTCCCTACCTTTGCACAAAAATCACCCAACACAATTTTCGAATTATACTTCGGTAACCGGTCAAACATCCTTTGTAGCTCATCGTAGATTATATCTTTGTCGTTATCAGTAGCCACCTCGGTCGGAGCATAGACATTTAATAAAACCGTGTTGCCCCATCGAGTACGTATCGCAACGCACGATAACCTTTCGTTTACGAACTCTATATTCTGATCCGCCTGAAGGATACTTAATGAGGAATCCTGTTCCGAAATCGTGAGACTGTGTTACCCCGTAGTAGAAGGTGTACTTGCCCTGTCGGATGCTATCTTGACCCTCCCACCGAACTTCTTGCATCGCTAATATGTCTAGCTCATACTTAGCCCGGAGATCTGAATGAGGGACTAGTTTACCTCCGGAATATTTTACCCTAGGAGAATCCATGAACCATCTGTTACTATTTCTTGACATGTTTTAGCGGTGTAGAGTTGTCAGCTCTACGACCTCGCAGTCAAGGTAGACATTCAAGATGTCGTCCTCTGTCCATCTCTGAGCCTTGCCGATGTCATTTATCTTCAGCCTCAGAATGGTAATGGTGATGCTGCTTCCCCTCAACATGATATTTTTTTGTTTGGGCGTATGTTCCCCTAGCCTTTGTAGATCCCTCTACTAACTGCAAGGCAGCAGTACTGGTTTTTAGTCCGCCCCGGAATATATGCGGTACCCACCATATCTGGTAGGCATTCTCCTATCCTTCACCTAGGGGGGTGGGCGCCTGGTGGGATACCAAAAACTCAAACCTGGTTTAGAAGCAACACACCTACAGTAAATTGTAACGATACCCAATCCTAACGAGTATATTCGGCATACATTGGAAGATAAACATGATAAAAGCAAAGATTAAGATCATCAACTTGGATATTAAATTCTTCATTAATACATCTGCCTGAAAGACAGATTTGATTATTAAGCCATAAGAAAGTAGAAATAGTTCGTTTAGTACTTCAGCTTTTGATATAATTTGACGATTATTGTATGGATGTCTTGTATTATGACTCCTTAGCGCCTAAGATTGTTGTATTTATTCAACCTTGACTTAAGAATGGAATTTAAATTGTTGTAGTTTATGCTTTTACTCACCATTATTTGAAGATCTCATACACCGTTAATTTTAAAATGGAGTAAACAGCTATAAATGGTAAAGTATGCAAACATTAGAACTGTTTCTTTTATTCAGTAAGCATATTATGTAAGTGTATCTTATTAAACAAACTAGTTGCAGTAAATAGTTATATGATACTGTATGATATACTGGAAGGTATACCCAGAAAGTACGTATAAGGTAATGCAAACCACATTCTATATTCAGTAATCAGAAAGTGTACATATTTCTTGCTATTACTCATACATTAATACTATATAGAAAACCATTATATTTTTCAGAGCTGTTAGTCGTGTTTACGGTCTCAGAAGTCAAAGTTCACATATTGATATAAATGGATATTATTTCTGGTTTTTATTGTCACCATATCGATTTTTCATTTCATTCTCCATTTATACTTTTGTTTTCTTAAATCATTTTCTGTTATATATTTAATGTAAAAATATGTACAATTTCCCGATTACTAGGGCGATAGTATATTCTTCCAGTGCAGCGATTTTATCGGAACATACTCGAAACTAGCTTAGCCGTGGTCTGTTAACATACTACTGAGGATTCTATGTAGTAGAAGCCCAGAACAGTTCAGTGTGTACGACCGCATTACTTAGTGCCACACAGTGGAACGATAAACCAAAAGCAGGGCGAAGTTAATACTGCAATCACTTACGCAATATATGTGACCTATGCTCCTCAACAAAATTACTAAGTTTGGTCAAATTAGGCTGAGTAGATGATTTTTATCTATTTTTCAAACAGATAAAATCGAAATTGTCAAAGATCACCATGTTTGAAAACTCACTGTGAAGTCACAATACCATCCACAAAACTAAAATTCCAATGTTGTATATTATTCCAACTATATCTGGCGTAGCAAAAGTCTTTAGGATATTTTGTACAGTTCCTGAGACATGGCAAAAAAGCTTCCAGATCACGTTCTAGTTCCAACAAGGTTAACAGGTTGCTTGTCACATGCGATATATAAGTTAAGCTATAACGGGGTATATAATTGGGCTGATGGGGTCTCCATGAGTACAAAACAACTGCTGTTGATCGTGGAAGACTTCAGTAGTGGACACTTCTCTTCAGAAGTGCAATAATTGCTATTACCAAAAGGAGATGTTGTTACATAGTCACCAAATGTGTGCTATTTGTTACGTTTGGGGAGGTTTTGCGCAGAAATTGCTGCTAAATGTTGGAGCGCTGGAAGCATTTATCCTTGCCTTCTTTTTTTCTTGCCTCAATGAAATTAACAAAATCATGAAAAGTTTCACTTTAGCATTACGATGGGTACTTATTGTCATTTGCATTAAAGTTATGGTTTTGCTGTAGCCGAGCTATACACCTAAAAATATGTTACCAAAAAATGTATTTGCAGCAACTTCAGCTGCTGACTGAAAATGTTCACAAAGGCATTCCGAAAATGTTGGCAAGATGGACAGTTTTGGTTGCGGATGCACTGATTATTATCGTTTCAGGATCATAAACGAATTAGTTTAGTGTGCATTCGACATTTAACTACACCTTATGATAGTTTCTAGTAAAATAACATAAACATTAATTTAACCCTTAAATGGCACACATACGAGGTGCGTTCCATATGCATTTACACTTTATTTTTTACACTTATAAAAACCTTTATGCCTCGGCAGATACATCCACTTTCTCAACACAGTCTCCATTAAAAACTACACACTAGCGCCACCGATGTGGCAACTTCTCTATGCCCTCTGCGAACCACTTTGTCGGAGTCTGTCGCATCCACGTCCAGACAGCGTCTTGCAGTTCCTGGAAGTCTGCGAAATGATGTCCATGCAGCGGTTTCTTCAATACCCCGAAGAGGTGGTAGTCAGAAGGGACCAAGGCACGAGAATAAAGGTGGGTATGGAAGCACCTAGAACCACAGCTCATTAATGGCAGTCGTGGTTGCCCAACTCGTGTGGGGACGAGCGTTGTCGTGTTTCAAGAGCACACCTTTCGGCCATTTTCCTGGTCGTTTCCTCTGAATTGCACGGCACAAGCTCCGAAGCGTTTTTCGCGTATGATTCACTGTTAATGGTGGTCCCGGGCTCCAGCCAGTCAATGAGTATGATTCCATCCTTGTCCCAGAAGACTCTTGCTATGCGTTAGCCTACGGAGGGCTGTGTACGGAACTTCTTTGGTGTGGTGCTGCCTTGATGCTTCCACTGCATTGATTGGGCTTTGGTCTCTGGCTCATGGTAGTGCAGCCAAGTCTCGTCGCCAGTAACGAGTTTGGATATGAAGCCCTCTGGATCCTGGCTGTAGCGTTGCAGAAGTTCACTGCTTACGTTCTTGCGCTGTAGTCTTTGTGCAGCATTCAAAGATTTGGGAACCCACCTAGCAGACACCTTACCCATCTTAAGGTGTTCGTGCACTATGCGGTTCAGAGTTCACCCAGTTGTATACGGTTTTGCGTGACGATGCGCACTCTCCACATATTGCCACCAATCACCTGTGAATTGCCGAAGTCTGTACACCCTCTTTCCACAGAAACCACGTTGTCCAGCGCTGTCCTTGCTGATCACCTTGCATGTTGTCCGCTCACGCACTTACAGCTGTTGGTGAAATGTACTGTATTGTTCTTCCACCTGAAGGCAGACCTAAGTACTCCCGGTTGGTAAGTACCTAAGCACTTCCTCATTTTTGCTTGTTGCGCATACTCCCAATTAATTAAATTTGTTTACTTTCATTATGACCTCATCTATAATTCTTATGTTTTTATTTCCTTCATTCTCTGTATTTCGGCTTGCTATCACGGATTTTGTTTTATCTATGTTTTCCTGTTGACTTTTCTTATCGCACGCTTCTACCAAGACATCGGTGTTGCTTTGTAGTGCATCTAGATAATGGAAACACATCTAGACAATTAATATATTTACTTCGGTATAACAAATTAATTTTGTGTGTCATCACTAGCGTAAACATTTTCACACCCGGAAATAAAACCACAGAAAATCCTCATATATTTTTCACTCGCTTTTTCATTTTCAGAAATATTAACAAATTTGAAATGTAAAGCAGAAGTCACTTCCGAATATTTCAATTATCCCAAATAGATTTGAGATGCGTTGAAATAATAGACTGAACTCTTGGTATTCGTTTAACGGAAAAATCATTATTTCAAGTTTCCTTCTCCTAGAAATTCAAGAAAGTGTTCACTCTGTTGCCTGAAAAATGAAAGGTTTCCCACATTTATAGAACAGATGCAAATACCAAGAATTCTTTGCTTCATTACTAGGATTTAATTTCTATAAAATGAATGGTTTCTAACATTTATGGAACAAATGCAATTAGTAGTAACCTTGTCCTTGCTAATAACTATTGAATTCCAAAGTTACATCTAGATGATGGAAATATTTACTTTGCTATAACAAATTAATTTTGTGTTTCAACACTAGTGTAAAACGTTTCATACTCGGAAATAAAAGGAGTGATAAAATCATATATTTTGTCACTCTTTTCGGAAATCTCTGAAGTATTCACAAATTTGAAATGGAAAGTACAAATCACTTCCGAATATTTGAATTCTACACAAGTAGTTTTTTGATAACCTCAGATAATAGACCAAACTATTGATGTTCGTTAAAGTTAACAATGGATCGTACATTTTTATTCAGTTTTCTGGTGCTACAAATGCAAAATCCTGCCCACTCTGTGACTTGTATGAAGCATTGTTTCTCACAGTTATAGAACATATGAAACTTGTACGAATTCTATACCGTAAAATAACGAATTGAATTGCAATCAACATTTAGGATTTTGGAAATATTCCTTTGCTATCAAAAACTCATATTCTATTTCATCTCTGGTGGCACACTTTTTAATCGCCGCAAAAATAACAAAGTGAAATTTTTACATCATTCAGCATTCTCTTTTACAATTTTGGAAGTAATCCGAAATTGAAACCTAAAGTATACCTTGCTTTGGGAAATTCTAATTACCAAGATCTTGGTATTCATTCAACGGAAAAATAGTTATTTTATTAATTATTAAGTTTTCTGGTGCTAGAAATTCAAGATTGTTCTCACTCAATGGACGGAAAAAGGAAGGTTTCTCTCATTTATGCAGCTAGGATTAAATTCCTGTAAACAGAATGGTTTCCAACATTTATTTAGCAAATACAAATAGTATTAAGCTGGTCCTTAATAATAAGGATTGAATCCCAGTTACAACTAGTCGATGGAAATATTTACTTAGCTAGAGTAAGTTCAATCTGTGTTTCATCATTAGTGTAAACATTGACTCACCCGCAAATAAAACAGCAGGAAATCTTCATATATATTCTCGCTTTAGTAATTTCAGAAGTATTCACAAATTTAAAATATAAACTACAAATCACTTCCAAATATTTCAATTATTCTCAAGTAGTTTTGTGATTCGTTTACATAATAAACCAAACTCTTAGTTTTCCTTTCACGGAACAATGGTTAATATAAGTTTGGTGCTGCTAGAAGTTCAAGAGCGCTATCTCTGTTACCTGTGTCGCAAATTGAAGATTCGCACTTTTCAATTCAAATGGCACTTTAAACGGGACTATCAGCTATTATAATGTCAGCTTTTCGACATTTTGTGTTATTGTTGTTTGTATTTGAAAAGAAAATACCGTTCTATTGGGCAGCTTATGACAGTACTTAGACATTAAGGAAATAAATACAATATAAGCGTTAACGTGTACGTAATCCATTATACGTATTTTATTCCGGGAAAGTATTTCAACGTGTTCTTTTGCGTCAATTTTAAAACGTTTGCTTGCATATCCTTGCTTCATGCTTTTTATATGTGCCTGAACTGATGCTTTTTAAAAAGCATTTTATGTCACTTGAGTGAACGATACGAATGTGGGTGGCCAAAGTACTTCGTGCCCTGTGAGTAGCGTTGATCCTTGTTGCTATCGGTTTTTTTTTTTTTTTGTATTCAAAAACTGGAGAGAATTTGGCTTAGCAGCCAGCTAACAGATGTATTGCTATTTCTCTTCTCTCATCAGTAGGTTCATGAAATAATGTAAATAAAACTTAATGACATTTAATTATTCCATTTTCATATACCTGACATGAACCTGTGGTCTAAGCTATTGAAATGCACGAGGGATGAAGTTCCTCGGCAAGCATTAATCCCGGGGGTAAGGTAGCAACCAGGGAATTATATTAAATACCAGTTATAGTAAATGCTTTTTTATTTAGGCCATACAAATTGCTTGAAAGTTGTGTTGTATTAAAATGTATCTCGCTCGGCTTTGAAAATAAAAATATGGTTTTTGCATCAAGTTTAGAACTTCAAAACCAGTAGGAACGCGATCACTTAAAATGAAGTGATAATATCTCGTGCATTTTTCAGGGAACCTTCAATGTTTCCGAAGTGGCATAGATCTATAAATAATATTAAAAAAAAAAAAAAAAAAAACGTTTATGCAAAAACTTTCAATTACAATAAATCAGACGTTCCCCATGTATTTTAGTTATACACGAAAACAATTTAATGAAATTTACGTCAATGTTTTTTTTATCACATTACATTATATCGCTCTTTTCAATATCGGGACTTTCAGTATTTCTATCGGGCCACAACCCTAAAGTTCGAGACTATTTGAAAAAGTTCGGGATTCATTGACAGCGCATGTATAGTCATATAGTCTTCTTTGATGTACAGTAAGGACTGTGTTAAATGGTACTTGATGCATGTATTGAGAACAAAACGTCTTCCAATGCTCAAAGAATATTTGAAACAGTGAAAGGAAAGCTGAAGTCTTTATTTACGTTTCGTTAAGGTAATAAAAATAGTTCTACAGCTAAGATTTCTATATTAGACCTTTTATTGTTTAATTTAAGTAGAGGAATAATATGTTTGACAGACATTGAACTTCCCAGAAAAGGCTGTAACGCCAATTCTTGCTTTTATTCCTACATAAAACATCGTTATTATACTGTCTTCCCCATACAAATAAAAAACAAATGAATGTTTAATTGACGGAGCGGTAGGGAATAAAATCCATACATAATGTAGGGCCAGCAGTGTCTCTAATGAAGTATTTTATAACTCTATGTTCAAAAGTGTTCGCAAATTTAAAATGTAAAGTATAACTCATTAATATGTCAATGTTACATAAGTAGTTTTATGATACTTTCAGGTAATAGACAAAACTCTTGGTATTCGACCAAGAAAACAATGTTTATTATGTTAATAATTTAGTTTTCTGTTGCTAAAATTAAGATTATGCCTACTTTTTTGCGAGTACGTAGAATCATTTCTCACAGTTATAAAACTTATGCACCTGATAAGAATTCTGTCCTGGATAATAAGGAAAAAATTCCTAAACTACATCTAAATTACGGAAACATTTTCTTTGCTACAAAAAATTCATTTTGCATTTTATCATTAGTGTCAAACGTTTTCATATCCATAACTGTAACATAAGCAAATCTTTATAATTCCCAGAATTCTCTTTGACATTTTCAGTGGTAATCGCAAAGTTGGAAAGTAAATTATATGTTATTTCCGTATCATGACACGTCATTCATACGTAAATCATACGTCATTTCAGGTTTACACAAGTAGTTTTATGCTATCCTTAATCACTATACCAAACTCTTGGAATTTGTTCGAGTGAACAATTCATGACTTATTAACCTTTGAAAGATCATCTTGGACTTTAGTCCCGACATTCCGCGTGTGCAAATCATTGATGAACAATGTTTGAACTGGGTCGGAATCGTGAAACTTTAGTCTTGATATTCCGCGAAGTATAGCCTAATTCATTTCGAATATTTCTCTTGCGGAGAGTTAGAAAATCTGTTTTAAATGGATTACGAACAAGATTAGGTGAACTAAACTAATGGAATTGTGAATTGGTGTTTGATAGAAGAAATGTGGCGTTATATGTGTTTTACTTGTTATAGTGCAGGCGATAAACAACTTATAATCAACTACTACTTTTAGATTGACTGAACATCAAAAGAAATAATCTGTGGGATAAGGAAAAACACTCAGAGTTGGTTCGAGGAAAAGTTGCGACAACTCTTAAAAATGCATGAGAAATGTCTATTAAATCATTTACTGATAAATAGTCCAGTTGTACTGACTTCGAAAATAACTCTCTGAAACCATGGAAAACGGTACACAGCGACTTATTTAGGGACCGGATCCGGTGGCTATGCCCACAAAACTCATGTGTGGTGTACAGAAGTAGTATATTCAGCGTTATTATACAGAGAATCCCGTAAATCATTATGCAAACTTCGGGAAGTTGGATGATTATTTCTATCAATACAAGGAAAGCTCTCCTTTGAAAAAAAAATCAAAATTATTTGTACCTTCTGAGACACAGATTCTCTATGTTTGGCTGTATCGTTAGAAATGACGTCATATCTGAACACATAAGCGGAGTTGACTTAGCAAGTCACAATCGAAGTATCTTCTTCAGTAATGTTTATGATTGAGAGGTTGCCGCATAGAAATGTTTCGCAATGTAAAAAAATATAAAGTCAAGATATGTAGTGGTTAGATAGAGCAAGGGTAAAAATCCCTTTTAAGCTGCACTCCTCAGTCATAAACATAACTTAATAGATGTATTGGATACTGCTTTACTGTGATATGCCGACCCCTTCTAGGCCATTATTTGTTTGGATATGACAATATATGTGAGACGATGCCTGACATAACTTTAAGCGCCTGTACATCAGAAAATTAACGGATTTCGGAGTTTATAAAAATATTTTTGTTTTTGTTTTACTGTACATAATCCTCTCCCGAAGTTTGCCTCATTATTTCAGGGACACACTCTGTATACTTAATATACATGTCATACCCCCAAACACGCACTTTAGACTATCCCGGAGGCACTCTAAGAATTTCCCCTGCCACAGTTATGAATTCAACATAGACAAAGTTTATACACACAGTTATTACGGATCACGGCACTAAATAAAAATAACCCAAACAAATGAACTGATTGTATCATAAAATTTTGCAGTACGGTAATTGTGCAATTAATTTACTGACAGTGTGCACTGGTGTCGTCGACTTGTATACATACACAAACTAAAATACCCAGACAAGGCGTAGATCTACCCCATTCTGAATGTTCAGGCAACTATGCTATTCAGTTAAACACAGCGATAAGTTTCCTTAACCCTTGCTGGAGAAAACAAAAATACACAGAAGCTGAAGAAACTGAGGTGTACCAAGCTAGAAAGATTCCAAAATGAAATTGTCATCTGATCCAGGATTAGGAATACACCATGGAAAACATTGAGACTACCAGGCAGTGACATTGTCTTGTATACTAGGGAGTCGAGATGCGAAAATAGAGTTTGTATGTTAAAGGAATGAAAAATAGCAACCTCTGTGAATACCAAGTGCCTGTGAATATTACTGGTGAGAAATGCAACTGAAATGTCACTGAAAAATCTAATTTTTTGTTTTGTGATTTTTAGCTGGTTTGTTCAATTCCTTTCCTCACATTTAAAATTAAAAGACAGAATTTTGGTGGTGTAGAATAAATTACAAATCTCTAATTGCTTTCAATCAATTTCTCTTTTATGAACAATCATGTGTTTTGAATTAAAAATTAAAAGAAATTGAAATAAGCATAGCTATAGGTAATTTTATGACGAGGTCAAATTTGATCCCAAGTGGCCTTTTACGTTCCAATATGAAGTGAGTAGGGTATATTTTGGAGGCTGACAATGCAAGATTGGACTCACTCTGTTGCCCCTACAAAAAGTAGGTTATAACCTTCCGTGTCAGTAACCACAAGTGATGCGAATCCCGTCCAATGAACAAGGATCAATTTCCAACAACTTCCTATACAAGGTGGATTTAATTTACTTCGCTATCACAATTTCAGTTTACATTTCATCACTAGTTTCAAAAGTTTTCATGTCGGAAATAAACAATGATAAATCTTTAAATATACCAGCGTTCTACTGGATGCATTCAGTAGTGTCTGTAAACTAGAAACATATGGTACACGTGTGTCATCTGATGACTATATTGATAACAAATTGAAACAGCTATGATAGAATGAATTTATTCCTAATGTTTTTATGTAATTTTACTTTCTCTTAAAGCAACTTACAGAAATCATTTTTATGGCCTGATTTTAAAAAGGGTCAAATGTTCACATTTTATTTCCATTCATCGGCATCAATTGTGCTCTGCTGGAAGTTACAGTTACTTGTATGTAAGTTCAACCTTCTCCACTGAAGCCGTACGTTTGTTCTCCATATTTCACTGAATTACGATTTATCTTCCTTAATATTTACATGAGATTCTGTCTACCTAGTTTAACTTCCTCTTCTCTCTTCAAACATATTTTGGATTTCATCTTTATCATTCCCGAAGTGTTTTTGCATAACAAAACCCATACCACTTGCTTTAACTCTTTTGTTGTCTGCAATTATTGTCTTTCATATACTCTTTCCCTAGTCTCTTCTTTACATCTTTTAGGTATTCAATTCATCTAGAAGTCTTCCATTTTCTCTTTTGTTACTCTTTACTCAATATAAGTTTTGGCAGGGCACTATTCTCCATAAAAACGTTTTAATATTCTTCTCCCGAATTATTCGTTCATTGATGTACACAATATATTCCTTTTCATTGTGTAAGGTTCTTTACTATTGCTTTCCTTGGATATAATTGCATTTCTCTCTTCATTTATAACATTTTCTAAGATATTTGACTCTGGATACCTGTTTTGTTTTCTGTGTTTATTATATATTTTTTTCGATATTTAAATATTTTAGAAATATATTTAAAACACTATTATAACTTGAATTTGATGGCTCTGGAAATGAAATAAATGTACTTGCCCATTCGTTGTTCACCTTGCTCATGCCAATGGGTGATAGCATGCACACGCAATACGCCTCATACGCTAATGCGACTTTCATATTAGAATATTACCTACGTATAAAATTTGAAAATACATAACTGAGAGACAATGCACAACTTAAAATTATGAATTTCCATAAATAAATGATCTTAATAACCATGACAAAACTTCAGTTTTTTATTTGAGAATTTATATTTCAATTTCCTCTTGAATCAAACTTTAGTAAACTTAATGAATAATCTGCATAATTGTGCCTCAGTGGTGATTACAGCTCATTAAAATAACTTTCAGTAAAGCAAAGCAAATAGTACGTATTACTTGTAAACATGATGTTGTTCTGTCCTATATATATATATATATATATATGAGATCGGAGTCAGGGAGTTGGGGGGGGGAGAGTTTACGGACCGACAAACTTCGGGGGGTGATAGTTAAGTGAAAAAAAAATAAAGCCGAGGGAACGATGGGGAAAATGAACTTCAGAGCGGATTATTGCGAAGACGAAAAATCGGAGAGTAGGCGGTTGAGAGTATATTAGACGAAGTCACACCCGGGCTATCCAAAAATGCATATTGGAAAATACCACAAGCAGGGCGCAAGGGATTCCCCAAAGGAAGTAGAGGATTCCCATAAAGTCTTCCCAGTAAAGGACCACAAATGGGATGAGTTGCCAACAGGTAACAATAATTCATTACCGGCACATCGATATCTCAACGACAATTAATGTTATGACCATTTTTTTAAAATAATGCGTGGTTGCATATCAGACAGGGGAGATAATTAAAGACAGTCAACGAGCGTTTGGCTTATTTATTAACAATGAGAGAGAGACTACGAGTATCAGTCGGATGGTGGTGAGTACGCATCTCAACAGCTGCAGTGTAGTAAAAAAGACGTCCTCGTTGGTCGAATGGTCAGTGCTATCAAGGGTCCGTGATGTCACAGCAGTCCTGCAGAAGCCCAGCTGGAAAAGAACCAGGTGTATGATGTAATGCGTAACAGCATGCAAAGGATGGACTGAATTTATTCATTAATGAAGAGGCACGTTAGGCTGGTTAGTAGAAAGAACGCAATGTAATACAGCAACTAAAGAAGGATGACATGGAAGAGGGAAAACAAATACGTGTGTATACTTGAAATCGTGTGTAAACCGACGCACGTCGAAACGTAGAAAGTTTTGCATACAATTTCAGAAGCTTAAATAGTTCAATCTATTTATTCTACACAAGCAAACAAAATGCGTGCAAGAGAATGATGAATCTGAGCGGCGTCAGAACGTACGAACATGAACCTATTTCAATTCAAAACGTACCTATAGTAGAATAGAAAAAGGTATTTGTGCATTCTAGCAACTGTGATTTGGAACTAGACTATGGGACATTGGATGTTTTGTGTGCTAGTTTGTACGAACGCTCTATTGTGTATTCTCCAGTGTATGAGTATTGACACTCGTTAGCCAGTGTCACGTACTAGTGGTATTTTGGTCAAGGGGGCGGATTCGATTGCGATTGCGACTCTGTCCGTTGCACGAGTGTGAACCGGGAGGGTCAGATTATAGTTGAAAATGCAGAGTTTTTAATTAAGATGTCATTTAAATGTGATGGAGTGTCAATGCCAAATCATCGTCTCGTCACTTAGCCCGTAATTAAAGACTGTGGTCGCTACCCTCCTCACCCCTGATTATGCATTAGATTGAATCATGTATTGTAGTTTATGTACTAGAATTGCCTACACCCATACACATTTTTGTGTAGGTTCTGAAATCCGCTCCAACGCGAAGCAGACCAAATGCTATTCACTCCTGTGGTCTCGTGTTTGATTGAATTGTTATACGAGTTATAAGCGAGCTGGTGCGCATGTAAGGACGAGACCTACAATATATGGTCAAGTTGGCTCCGAACGATTGCTTTCAGGAGACCCGGACGGAAGTTGAACTCGTGACCGGAACATTAAGCACTCACGCTAACCTCTCGGTCAGTCCGCGTCATTGTGATCGTTAATTCATTCCAACGCTCCTAACTCCTTTTTGTATGATATTGCCAATGTTTCCTCCAACAACATAATGAGCTACACATTGCTACATACGCTCACTACATTCTCCCATTGCTGCGAACGGCAATAGCCACAACTCCAGCTACAAAGTTACTCCTGGACGTTTACGACGCAGCTAGAATTCGTCATGCCCGTTAACGCATTTTTTCTTGTGTAGAATAGACAGATTGAACTATTTAAGCTTGTGACATCGTACGGAAAACTTGCTACTTTTTGCCTTGTATCGGTTGACACCTGATGTCTCGTACACACGTGTGATTTTTTTCTCTCTTCCATGTCATCCTTCTTTAGCTGCTATATTACATTGCGTTCTTTCTACTAACCAGCCTAACGTGCCTCTTCATTAACTAATAAGTCCATGCTTTGCATGCTGTTACGCTTTAATCATACACCTGATTCTTTTCCAGGCGAGCTTCAATGCAGGACTGCTGTGACATCATGGACCCTTGATAGCACTGACCACTCGACCAACGCGGACGTCTTTTTTACTACACTGCAGCTGTTGAGATGCGTACTCACCACCATCCGACTGGATACTCCTAGTCTCTCTCTCATTGTTAATAAATAAGCCAAACGCTCGTTGACTGTCTTTAATTATCTCCCCTGTCTGATATGCAACCACGCATTATTTTAAAAAAATGGTCATAACATTAATTGTCGTTGAGATATCGATGTGCCGGTAATGAATTATTGTAACCTGTTGGCAACTCATCCCATTTGTGGTCCTTTCGACCCATCTTTACTGGGAAGACTTTCTGGGAATCCCTTGCGCCCTGCTTGTAGCATTTTCCAATATGCATTTTTATATAGCCCGGGTGTGACTTCCTCTAATATACTCTCAACCGCCTACTCTCCGATTTTTCGTCTTCGCAATAATCCGCTCTGAAGTTCATTTTCCCACGCTTTCGGTAGGCTGTAGCTCCGTAACGCCTCGGAAATTCCCCGTCGTTCCCTCGGCTTTATTATTTTTATTTTTCACTGTACTATCACTTCCCGAAGTTTGTCGGTCCGTAACCTTACCACCCTGGATATACCACATTCAAAGTTGGTGCCATACATTTGCTGCCCTGTGCTTACGGATGCCATATATGGATGCAACTTTGTTTTCCGTGTATTGCTCTTTCCTCTCGCAGCCTAACAGTTTACGAATTTTCCAATAGAGGTCCTTGGTACTTGTTACCTACTGCATTTTAAAAAAAAATAATCCGTGCTTAAAACAAGAAAAAATGAAGAATGTTTCCTTCCTGGGGCGAATAATGATCGTCATATGCAACATTTCATATATTTTTAGTTCACTGATTTGTCACTTGAGTGCACTGAAAGCGCGCCTGTACAATTCTGGGTACAGTTTTGTCTTTCTTATGAACACGAATGTACAGGCAACTTTTCACATTTCTTCACGTAACTTGCTTCCACTGAGACACGTGGTAGCCCTGGATGACGAGCAATTCGTGTGTGTTTTGTTTCCGAATTCAGGAAGGGAAGGAGAATTGCATCGTCGCGTATTTTAAGCAACGCCACGTTTTTCGCAGCATTTTTTTTAATTCCTGCTATTAGAAAAATAAAAAAGTAGACACATGATACCATCACAGCAGAACTAATTTCACATAATTAACAATCCAGCCTTACTAGTTAGAGCAGGGTTTCTCAACATGGGAGTCATGACCCCCAGTGGGATATCGAGTCGTTTTCACGGGGGTCGCGACCTGTGTGTGTGTATTAAATAGTCTTCTGAGGAGTGAAACGAAACAGCTTATTAAAAATAAGAAAAGTGCTCTAGTGGGTCGCCGGTAAGAAGACATAGTAAATGGGTTCGCGACATGAAGAACGTTGAAAAAAAGCTGAGTTAGAGTACAGGAGAATGTTTAAACTACATAACCACTGTCAGGTTTCTCATCACTGACTACGCATGCAATAATTTATTACACATAGTGCAACTGGAGAAATTTGACTTAAAAAGATATTTTCACCAAAATAAAGAAAATAACGAAAAATAGATATCTTACTAAGAATACCACCAACCATGATTTGCTATGTAATGGTAATGCGCAGTTGCCACATTATTGAGTCAACCTTTTGAGAAAGTGCAATAAACTGAGAAAGATTTAAATTTAAGTTTGTTGAGCATTACTAAAAGGGCTTTGACCAGAATATGGTAGTGATAAATTCAGACTGCATTCGTGGAAAGGTTTCCGTGCATTAACTAGGGTGAGAGTTATATTTTTTTATCTTTTATAGGATATTAGCTGTTGTAATAATGCCCTTATATAACTTCTTTACTTTTAATATCCTAATGTTACGGGAGCCTTGGTGGTTCAGTCGGAGCCGACCCAAGGTGGCCGTGTGGTTTGCGGCTGGAGGTCCTGGGCCTTGTATATTGTGTCGAGAATTCTAAGACGAGCAGTGCTTAAAATACATGAAAATTCTTACCTGAACGTTACTGTTATTAAAAAAGTCGTTATTTCATTATTGTAATTTTTGTAGCATTTCTATATGCTTTTATGCCTGAAACCTCAATAATTATTAATAGTTACTGGTATTAAGCCGGTCCGAAATTTGACCCGGTGCTCCGTTTCAGCACTGTTACGTCCTGCTCTGTCAAAAGTTTCCTCTAGAAATAAATATATATTCAAGTTTCAAAATAGCGCCTTCGTTCTACCAGAGTGGATCAGGGCAGAAACACACCACTGGTTAATACTACAACGTTGTATTATTATTTTATATTAAATGTCTTCAAGATGGTAACTACAAGGTATAAGGAGCTAACAGTAGTGTGAGACCTATTGATGCCTAGAATTCATTGCAAATCTCTTTAGAATCAATATCTTCAGTTTCACTATGTAACATTTCAGTTCTTGGCTGGCTATTACACCGTTGAATTTGCTGAAGACCTTTCTCTACGAACAAACTCGTCCGTATAAGGCGCTGTTACTCTGAGGGAGTTCAGGCGAGCATGTTCATCAGCAACCTCAGACTTTTTTTTTCAGTTTTCTTTGTCACACCAGGCAAATGCCAGGATAGTACCTCCAAAAGAGGCCTTGGCCGACTACCTTCCAACATCCTCTCCTCATCCCGACCCAGGCCTGAGCCAAGGTTGCCTAAAGGCTATAATTGAGTGATAGTTTGATATGAGCATGAGACCTGATAAATATTTCACATCCATTATATCTATAATATTCATAAATATTATATTCATTTAACTGAAGCCACCTCCCACAAATTTCTGCTGTGCTCAAGGCTAATGCATTTACTGCATTTAATTCCGCCAGTTACTTGGAAACTTTTCGACCGTACTTCTGTTTGTACATAACTAAACCAAAACACTTTTCATCAGTGTCCGATATGAATCGTTTGTCTAAAAACGCACCTTTTTTTTCTACGTTCTCACATTGCTAGATAATTTCCATATGTCTCAGTTCAAGACAGATAGTTCATCCATTGAGATCAAGAAAGGATGCTGCGATAGCGATCACCAGGCTAAGGTTACGATTTATTTTTGTGGAAAATATTTTGATACCCAAAGTGAGGATGGAGAGCTACAAATAAGCTGTTTTTAATTCTCACTGTTCAATATAGGCTATATTTAATGTCCGATCAAAAGTTATTCTTACAGGAACACCGTACCGGTTTTATATTTCTTACCGCAACGGCGTCATTCCGATTCACTTTAAACACTAAAGACGAGATTCCGCCTCAGTACTATGTTGGTTCTTACAGCTGAATTCAGTCTCACATTGATATTCTAATGTGGTTAGTATCCCAAGCTAGTAAATCCGTAGAAGCTGGGTACTTCATTTAGATGAATACCAAAAGTAAAACTAATTGACCAGTTACCTGGATTGGACACTGTTCAACAGAAGGATGAGACATTTTCTTCATCTACCAGCAACTTGTATCCTCAGAATAGGCGAGAATGTTTTAAAGAGTTGTACTTCGCAGCTGTCACATATTGTATCATTTCGTGGCTAAAGAGAATTCAATGCTTATTAGTATTCTGTAGTCAAAGATCATTCCTATTATGCTTTCCAGAGGCATGTAAGAAAAAGCCCGGTAAAAGTTCCAACAAATGATTGTTTCTGGATTAAGGAATTGGATGTGCATTGTGAGTACTCGGGCAAGGGAGCTGGCCGCCTTAAATAAAACCCCGAGAAAGAACTTATTTCAAAACCATCAATGTTATGGTTGAAGTTCTTGTCACAATGCATGGAGATTGCGGGCGGTCAGGGCTTAGTCCTAATTCATAAAATATAGTAAATTTCTTTAATAATCGCTTTCAGATAT
>JAGDQP010012020.1:0-51381 GCA_022664845.1 Lepisma saccharinum
CACTTTCGGTGCGCTAACTAGCTCACAAATAGCGATATTGTAGTAATTTCGACTTTAAAAGTCTTAAGAAACATCTCAAAAGTAAAATATTAGGATAACTTTTGCTTACAAACGCATTAATCACATATCATACGCTTCTTTGTGCACAATAAATGCACTTCTAGTGTTCAAATTATTCCAAAATTGGTACTATTGCAGTAATTTCGGTTTACATTGGTTCAAGTCGCACTGTTCTACATGTAAATTATGTATATTTCATCGTCTTAAGAATTAAAATCTCATTCATTTATACAAATAGAGGTGTGAAAACAAGCAAAGACACTTCTTATGCAGAATAATCACATCTCTGGAGTAAAAAATTATTCATAAAAGATGATAGTATTATAGCAAATTCTCCTTATACAGGTGTCAAAACATAACTCAGCAATTCCATTACACAACGCGCAAGTATCTATAATGGTAAAGTATACAAATAAGGTAGTTTCATTGTCTTAGCCTTGTCTGATTATATATAAATATTAGATATAACCTCGTATATATTTATATTGATATTTACAAATAGTCATATTGATATTATGTATACGTAATTTCTTATATAAAGCTATCGTTAGATAGATTATCTTTGAATATTTATCCTAACTATGAAATATAGTTCTCTTATTTCGTATCAAACCTTGCTTTTAGTGTTTTCGAACTAATGTCGCCCGTGTCTGGTTATTCAGGGAGAGTTAACATGCATTTTTTTCTTACCTCGAAAGAGAAGGTTTCCACTCCCTTAAAGTCTTCCCTGGCACTGTGAAAAATAAAACGCTATTTGGCGCATGCCACAGCAGATGCCTTGATCTGATATGTAAAACAATTAACGTCTGAGGGCAGACACACTGTCTCCACCCTCCTCAGTCGGCACAACCAAACTTCCGGTTCCCAGGATCATAGAACTTCTCCATCCTCTGTTAGGTCAACGGATTAAACCAGAGGCCCAAAGGTGAAGTTTTATGCGGAAGAAGATGACAGTTTTGTCAAAATAATAGTCTACATATGTCATTTTTGCACCAGATGCTTGAATTTCAGTGGGGTGGGCTCGGAGAATCTAGCAACTCACTACTCCTTGATGATTAATTACATGATTGAAGAGAAGGGAGGAAACTGACAAATGTCTCTTCTCAAAATTTCAAAACAGAAGAAGGAGAGACTAAGGAAAAAAAGTTTTCTCTGCATTTTCCGGTTGTTTTGACAAATTTAGCTTGTGTTCAGACGAATCATTGCGAGAAGGATGATCCTAGCACTGGCTAGCCTTTTGGGGACTTCAAGGCTATACTTCAGGAGACAACAGGGGTTCGAGTCTTGCTAAGTCCCCCTCCGCCAATCATTTCGACATATCTAGCGTATGTCTTCTTGATTTGATATCAAATTCATTCTACAGCAAAATAATATAGCAATACAAATTCCAATGAGTGGTCGTTATAGGGTGTAATTAAAATATAAATTAAATACAAGTAATTGCTTGATTAATACAATGAAAATATAAGATGTTGAAGACAATATATACAATAAATGTTAGAAAACTTGTTAACAGATTGATTATTGAGTATTTCACGTATTGCTTTCACCAGCCATGTACTTTTCGTATAAAACATAATATTGTAATAATTTAAAGTACTGCTTCAATGAAAATATTAATTTCATATATTACTATCTCTACATTCTATCACATAATCTACAAACTCTTTGAAAATGATTGTAAACTTAAATTAAAGTAGTATTCCACAGTACAACTTGTATAAAATCGACATAACTTATGGAACACCTACTTTTTGCGTGGAATTCACGGTAGTGCCTAAAGTATTATAGAAGGAACAAAAAATTGGTGCGTTATTACGGGGTTTTACTGTATTTTTGTCCGATTATTCCAGTAGTATACTACTATGGTAACCGAAATCAAAATATTGTTGTTAAACTTGGTTTCGTGTAAAACCATCGAGCTCTACGTAACGATACTGGAGTGACTGCTTAGTTTTGAAAGATTGAAGCCAGAGCAAATAATTTTAAACTATTTTGTCCACTTCCAATGTGGACCAAATGTTCAGTTCTAACACAGTTTTATACGCTTCTCATCGCTGTGCGACCCACTTTTTGATTTAAGTCTTAATTCCTGAGTTACTCATACAATAGTATACCGTACTGTGCATGTTCTTCGCAAGAATTAAGACATGAATCATAAAACGAGCTGTACATCGACATCAAGTGTAAAAAAATAAGCACATACTTCTCTTAAATAAATCGTACTAAAAAGTAAAAAATAATTTTGTTTTTGCATGACTAAAAAGAAAATTATGAGTCGCGCTCTCATATACAGTCACTTTATAAATTCTTGAATTGGTGCGCCTCATGCTTTTCTTTTTAGTCATGCGTAAACAAAGTTCTATTGTTTAAGTACTATTTGTTTAAGAAGAATATGTCTATAGAAAGTTTTTTTATTATTTTTCTTCGAGTTATTTCGGTGTTCTAATACTTTTTCTCAAGCAAATATTTTGTGACTCAAATCCTAAAGTGTTGTGCAACCAGTCAAACGACAACTCGTTGCAGGCAAGTATTAATTTTAGGATAAAGAATTCATATTTTAAAAATATAAAATTTTACTTTTAAAATATATAAATATATAGAAATATATAAAAGTTACAATGGAATATTTATTGTATTTTCACCTGACATGTCACTCAGCAAAAAATCATCATTGTATGTCGTTGTTGAAATGAGTTAAATTAACGTTACAAGATTTGAAGGCGCCGAGAACCATTGTGAACTAAAGAAAAGAATATGAAAAACTGAGTTGGAACTGAAAATTTGATCGACATTGGATTAGACTGAAAGTGGGAAAGAGCGTTCTAAATATTTTCTCTGGCGTTTATCCCAGTAGCACACATACGTTGAAAATACGTGGATTAAACGTTAGTATTTTAACGTTGTAATGTACCAAAGTGTCCGCCTGTTCAACGATTTATTTGAAGTTCAATAACGGTTGAGAAGCATGTTGAAATCAAGAAGCGGACGATGAAAAAACGGGTTAAGTTGGCCAAAACAGCATGATTGCTGTCTATTAGTATACACATTTAGTTACATTTTGTCCGTTACTTTCATCATGATATACAGTAATTTTCCGACAGTAAACTATCCATCTGCTGCTGCTGCAGGGTTTGCAGCTGGAATGTTCCGCTCTCGTCGTTGGTAGCTCCTCTCTTTATAACCCGCATTCACGGATCCACCTTGAAAATCGCTACTCTTTTACGGTAACTGTAA
The DNA here is from genome assembly GCA_022664845.1 of Lepisma saccharinum. Lineage (NCBI taxonomy): Eukaryota > Metazoa > Arthropoda > Insecta > Zygentoma > Lepismatidae > Lepisma > Lepisma saccharinum. The sequence continues at coordinate 3,298 of JAGDQP010012020.1, forward strand.
TAACAAGCAGTCTAGAATGCAGTCGCCACAAATCCAGATACGTCGTCTCACCATTTGGATTTTCTCTTTGTTTTAATTTCGTAACTATTTTAAAAGTCTTAATTCAGGTTAATGTAAATTATGTGAGGAAGTACTTTTATGTCGTCTACGTAAAAGGCACAGTCGCATGACTCATGGATATCTGTTGCGACGTTTGGACCCTCCGCATTGTATTGAATGCAATGGAATTTTAAGTATTCGTCACGTCCTCTTAGATTGTCCAGGATATAATCATCTCAGACAACGTTATAACATCCCCAATGAAATTGCGTCATTGTTAGGGGATGAATCAGTTATATTGCAAAGAGCTCTTATGTTTATTCAAGAGACAGGTTTATCTCCGTCTATTTGAGATGATTGTGTTGGTTAGCTGTTAAGTTTTATGCATTATCATTATTTTATTTTTGTGAAGGCCCATTTACAGCCTTCACGTTTTTAACTTATGCTAGAGACTCTGTATATCTTTAGTTTTTATCACTATTTTCTTTTACTGAAGACACTTTACCTCTTCAACTTTTATATGATTTTATACTTTTAGTTAATTAACAGCTATGTTTAGACGTGACAAAGATAAGGGGCTTCCCCCGTATCGGAAGGAGCGTAAGCCATAGTGCTGTTACCGTCCATACAATTCATTTTATCTTATCTTATCTTAGTAAGTCGGAGCTCAGTTGCGGGACACTTCAACGGCACGTCAACAATCTTCGTAGCCTTGGTAGTTTCTGATTTGAAAGTTGTCGACAGACAGACATAGCGATTGTATGAGGCTTCCCAGCATTTGTTGCTGTAGTCTAAATGTTGTATAAAGTTTCCCTGTAGGAACTTCATAGTTTATGCAGAGGAAATTCTGCACAATCTATCACGTAAATATACCTGTGACATTCGATAAAAACAGTAATTTTTTAATAAAAATCAATTGAGGAGGAGCGAGCATCAAATTTGGATTATCTACATATCGTTGGTAAAGTTTCGCCGAGACCTCTCGAACAATAAGTCAACCACCTTCATAGCCCTAGTAGTTCCTGAGTCAAAAGTTGTCGACAGATGGACGTAGAGTGGATATAAGATTGTACATAGTAATGCCTTAGACACAGCAAAGTTATTTTTATTACCTATTAAGCTGTTTTTTACTAGGATTGTTGGGATGGCATTTTAACCTGGTAACACGGTTTATATGAAATACCAACGTGCTTAATTCAGTTTATAAGATTCGCAATTCGCTATTTGAAAGTAGCGCCTACCGGCAACACACTTCGCTCTTTTCATTTTGCTTTCATGTATGGACGTGTAGCTGTTCTTACCTATTATTTTCATCAATCAAGAGCAGTATTATAAACTAATTGATTCGTGTCGCTATGGAGTTCGGTAAATGCTATTCTCAATTTCTTTGTATTTAATTATTTTTTGTACAAAAGTTCACAATAAGTAAAATTTTTGTCACATATTGTACACTATTAAAAATGTTCCTATTAATTCTCAGGGAAGTTTCGCAGAATTGTTAGTATTTCATGTTGTTTCCCTGTCATGGAGGAAAACTCAGCCTTTTCGTATGACTATTTGCGTATTTTTCGTTTTCAGTTCTGCACATGCGCAGAATGAGAAAACTGTTCCTTATTGTAGCTGTACATGCAATGTCGATCAAGAGTTTGCTACCGCCTTTTTTCAGTTCTTAGTTTGGTAGAGATTGGAAATAGTTTGTATGACTGGGAATTCCTAACCCTAGTTGACAATTACATAAATGATTAAAATGTGGCGTAAGTCGTGGGATCAACTTAGTTTATATCTTCGGGATTCAGCCAACATAATTCTAACACTCTATACTGCTTTATTTTAACTGGAAATTTAGAGCACTTAGTATACGATGCTGGATTTTCGACTAAAGAACTCGTGTTCAAATTTTTTAGAGTTTATGTTTTTTTTCGCTCCCAATATTCCTGAGTACCGTATAATGGGTGCCTTTTATTATCTAAATTACTTAAAATTTCCAGGCTTCCTAGCTTTTCTCAGGAACGTTTTGGAATATTCTTAGCAGTGTACTTTGATTTATTTCTATAACTCTCGTAGACAAATTTGACTTTTTTTTAATGTAACAGTTATTCAGTAAATTGGTATTCTATACTTATTGGTATTCTATATATCCTACCTAAGCTTTATATTATTTTCAGATTCTAATGTTTTTCAATCTATTCCAGAGTATTATTTCTAATCTAAACCCCAAATTAATTATGTAACAAACTATGTGAATATCATATTAATATTCTTGTTCTTGTACTGACACGAGATCGGAAATCCTGCATAACCATTTGAAATAAGTCAAAGGACGGCAACTTTTTAGTCTATCGATATTTGAGACTCTCGAGACGAGACCGAGACAAGACAAAGACTGACGTGTCGAGACTTGAGACCGAGATGAGACTGAGGTTTACAATCGAGACCAAGACCAAGACCGTAATTTTCAGATCGAGACGAAACCAAAGTAGTAATACTACACAATTCACTCACTCAGTAATTCTCGCGTTGTCTAGTGATTTAAGTCAGATCTGAAGCATTGGTAACCCTTTCCAGACCTCAATCTATCACATATATAATTTTTATTTGGATTGGATAATATTTACTATGTCAAAAAATCAGTTAATTTTATTTTTGGCACCATCTTGCCAGACTTTTAACCATTTTGTCATTGCCATTTTACGCGTTGGAAGCAGCTGTTGCTGCGCGCGTTTCCTGGCTTGGGGGACGCTGATTGGATTTTACAGCTGTCCTCTGATTGGCTGGCGCCTTTTTAACGAGCATTGTACTACAATGTGAGTCATTGAATGTTTAGATAGTCTGTTGTTAGTCATGGCAGTGTCAAGAACGTGGGAGAAGATTTCAGTTCCCGAGAAGTATTTACGGGAAGCGGAGAGTGCAGCTGACTTGTTGGCGGCGTCCGAGACTCCTGTTGCCCGTAGTCCTAGTCTTGAAGCTCTCGCTGGTGACTTACAAGAAGTTGGTGAAACCTTGGAGGAGGCACCCCAGTGTGGGTGTAAGAAAAACTGGATTGACGAGCGTTGTATCCATAAAACAATTACTTCATGGATGCTTGAAGACGAAGCTTTAATTTGTAATGGCTGCTTTTTTATATGGGGAACCAGATGAACCATGAATGTGTAAGCTGGAACTGAAGTGATGGTGAGCGTGAACAGTTTTTGGTGGATACAGGATTTAGTATAATGTTGCATCCTGGAAATCTAACTGAGATTTTCAACCAGTATGTGAAATCTCATCCAGGCATTGGACATTTAATTATTAAATTTGAGTATAAGGAGAAGGACCGGGAGGCAGGCTACAGATACCGGAGGAATCTACGCTTCAAGTATGAAGAAGATGGCGTATTGTACATTTTGTGGTGGTGTATTTATTGTGGACACTTGTGTATTACAAACATTTAGAACACATTTAATGGACAACCCAATTTTATGTAATGGATGTAACCTTAAAGCGACGCATGAGTGTATGTACATGTGGAACACAGGTTCAGTGATTTCAAAACATTTAATGAATCATATTAATCATCCTGAATTGTTTCATGAATATTATGAGGTGTTTCAACGCCAAGGACATGTGAGTAAAAATATTTTTTTTAAAGAAATGTATTACTTTAATGAAAGATCGAGAATTCATAGCTCAGTTGATTCCCACAATTATAGAACAGCAGTTGGCTGCTGCTGATCAAAGTGTAAGTGGTTGTTCCAACCAGTACATCATTGATATGCAAGGTTTTAAAATATCCAGTCATGAATTCATTATTAGAGAATTTTGTCTGGTGATGCCAGCATGCTATTTCACTGTATGGTTAATCTTCCCTGTGAAATTACAGAATTATCTCTTGGCTATCAATAACAAGTCGAGTGGTTAACTCAAAACTTTCACGGTCTAAAGTGGGATAGTTCTAATGGATACAGTGTTGCTCATTTATGTAAAATGATGCATGTAATGTGTGAACCTGAGGCAATATTTTACTGTAAAGGTACAGAAAAAATTGACTGGATCAAAAAGATATTTCAATTGAATATTGTCAAAGATGTAACTGTTCAAGGATGTACTGCTCTGAACGCATTGAATTTCAATGTGAGTGTAAAAGCATGTACTTACCATAATCCAATTGAGATGTTTGTTTGCGCATTACGCAACGTTGTCCAACTTCAGTATTGGTTGAAACTCCAACATTCAAATGTCGTCGAAGCCATTTCGACCATTTCATTGTAATGCTTTGCATTGTAATACCATATATAATAATAGATAGTATAGTATAAGATACCTTGGGTGTTTTTTTATGTACTGAAATGAAAAACTCAATGCATCTTTTATGCCTGAAGACGAATATCTTTTACGCAAGAAAAAAATATTATCTAAATCTACATTGTCTATTTACAAGATGAATTCTACTTTTTTATTTTTCTTACAAGTTTTATTTTTCGTACAAGATGATCATTCTTTTTCATATTTTTAGTATTGAATGACTAAAATATTTTGATTTCTGACTTTAAAATAAATGAATGTAATACAGAATAAGCCGCATAATACAGAATCATCATGCTGATATTGAGTTCTGTTCGTTTTAAAATATATACAATTGCGGCGTAAGAATTTCATAGTTGGTTGTAATGGTTTTCTTCCGAGACTATCAAAGTAAAATCCTCGTCTGTTCTCATCGATGAAGATGACAACCCAATGGGATCCTCCAGAGGCTGACGGACTCAAGTTCACGATGAATGCTGTAGGATGTTTTACTTGTACAGGTAAGGTATCAATGGCGTAGATCCCTGTCATTACACTGACAGTTTTACAGCCTTTGAGAACAAGTTGCAATAGATCATCAGTCCACATGATTTTCAGATTTCGTCAAGACATACAGTGACAAATCGAAGTAATTGAGGTAATTGGCGTATTGCCAAGCGTGTTTTAATTCACAGCGGTATTTTCCAAATTGATGAAGGTAATGTGCACAAGTCCTTATAGGGAATGACAATTCACTGGATTTCGGACACTGCAGATCTTCGAGATTATTGACAGTTCTTTCAAGAATAGTTTCAAGAAACTTTTGGCGTCTTCTTCCATGAGTATACAGGGTTCCAATGTGCTCCGTATACTTGATCACAATACTTCTAAGCTCCTGGCAGGGGATGTCTCCATGATTCCAGACCAAAGACGTGGCGAGACAGGTATTCATTGCTGAATCGAAGTCCTAGCCTCAATTCCGTGATGGGAAAGGCATTCTTGAAGATCCATGACTGACAGCTGTTCAAATCTACATTGACGATGGCAAGTTCCTTTACAACGAGACCTTCCTCTTCTTCACCTTCATCAAAGGCCAAAAATTGGATGATGCCCCTCATTGTATCCGACGGATGGATAATGCAAGCAGTTCATTAGACTCTCTTTTGTACATGTACTGAGAACATGTGAAAGTACCCAGGTTACCTTAGATAAGAAGACGAGGCATGATTCACTTAGATGGTATTCTCGGTATAAATGTTGCGATCTTTGTCAATTTGAATGAGGGAATCAGATTGAACATAGACAATGCAGGTGATGGAATCCTGCAGAGCTTCACTGAAACCTATTTTCAAGTTGACAGGCGCATCTCTGACAACATCCCAAGTGGAGTCGTCCAGCGTATTGGTGGGAGATAGAATGAATGCGAAAAGAGTATAACCTCTAGGATATTCATTGAAAGTAATGGTATGTCCAGCATTTTGATGGAATATGCCGGTGCCAGAAAACAAGGTATAATAACTTTTAGTATATAATTGATTTTCGAAATCTGGAGTTAATGGAGTGGGAGGGTAAAATTTTGAACCAACTTGAACCTGGAAATTATTCAGATTGAAAAGTTCGAAACGGAAGGGATTTTCATGGTATTGTCCATTGAATGCCGTATTTGAAAAAAGCCAATCACAAGACCCTTTGGCACATTACCTAGGAATATATTGTCTAGATTTTGTGAGGTTACGCCTTGAGGAATGGTATGTACACATGTCTCTACGCGTGTCAAAGGCAATTTTGCAGTATTAATCATATAGCTATTTAAATGAAGTGCTAAATCAGCAGAAATATGCATACGGCGTACATATAATATAGCTTTCTCCAACTCGAGTTTAAACCCAGCATTTTGAGCAGCCATTAAGCAAAAAGAATCTTTGCTACGACATAATTTAATACGAAGAGTAACTTTATTGGGAAAAATACGTTCTATTCCCGCAATGTCTGCGAAAAGTCTACCATACATTTCAAACGGGGAGCTTCCAACAATGAAAGCACCACGGTTGGGAAATCCTGTGTTTGCATTACTCAGAGTATTAAATTGTCCTGCGGTATCTTTGTACCATAGTGTAATAGCTAGATGAGTATTTGCAGCATCCTGTAAATAATTGAGTAACGTTTCCAGATACCCGCGATAAGGATATGTTCCATTGGAAGATGAAATTAATTTATCATTTAAAGAAATATCAATTTGACTGAAGAGGTGCATGAAGTTGTTGATGGGTGCAACAATATCGCCTGCAACGGCGGGTGGTCCTGCTTGTGGTGCTTGTAGGCTACCTCCATTTGCAGTGACTACTTTACACTTCACATAAAGATAGATATGGGCAGGATGAATATATTCCGCAGTGTCTCCAGGAATAACAAATTCAATGGGTCCTTCGGATGTAAGGGTGGAAATGGGTCGATATTCAACCATACGTGAAGACTCAATGGCTGCTTGAGTCATGGGTACTGAAACCAAATGACATTTTGTAAGGAATGACATTTTTCCTAGCTAAAGATATCCCTTGGTTTACCAGAACGTTTGCGGCGTTTCCTAGGTGGTCCAATACGAGCAGGAACTCTTCGTTTGCGTGCTATTCTCCTACCACTTCCAGAACTAATTTATTTTATTTTCAGCTTTTGTCTTTAAAGTCGTGCCTGCTATCGAACTCTACCTTTGACAGATTATTTAATTGAACGATTTTCCAATACATTTCCCTGCAACTTGTATTCCTGTGTGTAATGCTTGGCGCAATAGTGCTTTTGCTCCTTGTTTAATAAATGGCATAGCATAACGGAAAAGACCTCGAAATAAACTTCCTATTCCGTGTCCCCGTTGATAAGCAGGTCCTGCGAAATAGGGTATGCCGCGACCTCGATGTCGTACTTTCATTTTGAGAGACGCGTAAAATGAAGTGTCACGGTCAATGTCCCAGATGCAAATGGCAAATCTCGACCTACTTGGTCCTTTAGTAGTGTTTCAATTGTGTCAAAATTTAATTTTGCTATCTGGAGATAATGTACGTTTCGAAAGGTGATGTTTGTACTTTACCATGATTCGTATCGGCCATGGCGACAATGCGTAGCAATGGTGCTTTAGTATCTCCTACATATTGTGGTTGAATAATATCGGTATATACAAATACTTGTTGAGGGTATCCAATATCCAAGTAAGGTTGATTTTGTGCTTGTTTTATTTTCATCAAATCAATGTTGGGTTCAAAACCTAGTTGTAATGCAAGCATAGGAGAAAGATACAAGGATGAGATAATTTCATGTTTTCATCTGGATGGTGTTTAAGTGCTCAAAGCGTATGCTAGGTGTAATTTTATTAAGTTCATCCAGTAACTGAGGAATTGTAGAATAGTATCCTGGTGTAATCTTATTTTTACCTTTTCCCCATTACGTAAATCAAACCATATGATATTTTGTCCATCGAGTACATTATAGCATGTTAGATTAATATGGATTTCACTGAGGCCTACCACCCATGATGGATCATTCAAATAAATACGATGATTTAAGATTTTAAGGAAATGTGATGGTTTATTATTACTATAAGTTTGAGTATTTGCATTAGAAGTGAGAGTAATGTAGAAACTATCCTCTGTACTTTCCGAAATCATATTGGTTTCCGTTTTAATGAAGTGTAATGCTTGAAGTCCCAAACTGAAATGGTAAGTTTTGACCGTGTTCGTCTTTTAAGTCTACATGAAGAGTATCGAAATATTAATTTTCTACTTTAACATAGTGAGGACGATCAAATTCAAGAGATTTGAGTTTTCCATACTAGTACTCATGAACACTGATTTTACGATGTTTTCATATCATAGGATGATCCTTGACAAGATCGAAACAAACATTATTTCAGAAGGAATAGTATGTTCTAGATTAGTGATAAACTTTCGAGAAAGTGTTTTAAGCAGAGGATCTTTTTTCTCAGCAGATGGAAAATGATGAATGGCTAATTTTTATATATGAGGATCCATCGTGTATCCTAATTGTTTTGTAAAACAGGAGTCATTCCTATTACATATTCCTTATTACGTTGACGACGATACCTCAGATAAAATTGATTACGTCTTGCATTATAGCGAAAGTTGAAGACCATATCAGCTTGATCGCCCTTTTCCCTGATATCAATTGGAGGATCACTTTGATAATGTTCCATATCATCAACCTTAGTTTGTTTAATGCCTATTTCATCAAGTAATCTGGAAAGTAAATCATTCTGTTCCCCTTTTCGTAGATGTCTAAAGGAATTGGTAATGGTATTAATGATATTAGTAATAGAATCATAGTATCCAGCCAAAAATTTTGCATTATATGCTACCTCCTTTTTCTTTCATTTAATGAATATAATAATTTTCTCTCCCTTCTGAATATTATAAAAGCTCCACGGAATAGAAACATTGCTTAAACCTACGGCCCAATCCCCCGTCAAATAAAGAGGCTGACAGAGTTTTGTAGTATAGGATGGTTTTATTGTCAAAACATGTGTGCTTGCATTAGAAGGTAAGGTAATGAAAAATTCTCCTGCTTGCTGCAACGACATCATGATACTGACTGAACTATTGCCATCAACCCAGCTATTCATACTTGGTGGATACCCTACCCATTTTACATCCATCCATCCCTTTTACGTTTTAAGACTTTTTCTGTCAAGTATGTTTTCTTTTTACTAACAAAGACACGTTGCAATTCTTGAATGTAAAAGATCCCTTTGATTGGATCACCATTCCAATCCTTAATTTTATAAGTTACCGAACTACTTTTGATACAATGATCAACAATGAATATTTGTCGAGAGCATTTTGGTAAATAACCTTTTTCTAACTTCTGTTTGTTTTTACTAAAACGAACAATCTCCTGGTGGCAACTTAAATTTTGGTTTTGTTGTTGTACTTTCTCGCCCGTATAAAGTTTGTCAGATCTGATTGAGATTATTGCCATTCACATCAATGGGAGCCATTTTGATGGTGGAGTGTTTGGTATGATTGTAACTATGAACGAGATCATTTAATACACTGATGTATTGGTACATATTTTCAGCAGTAAAATATTTATATATTTTTTCTTTAAGAGTTCGAATGAAACGTTCTATGAGCGCAGCTTTTATTTCTGAATGAACACTATAGTGATTACCTCGAAATTTTTCAAACATTCGTTTGACATGCTGATTGTAAAATTTAGTTCCTAAATCCGTTTGACAATGTACGAATAGTATTTTCACTGATTTGAAAATTTTTGTGATGACTTCTGCAATTACTGGACCTGTTTTGTTTTTTACGGGAATACAAGTTGCATATCGGGAAAATGCATGTATGATACACAAAATGTATCGGTATCCGTCATTATACTTTGTATCGTTTTGCATATCTGCTAAATCCATTTGAACAAGTTCGTGTGGACCACTTACGTAATATTGTTTTCGACGGAAATTTTTACGTACAGGCGCATGTAATGTAGAAGTATCTTGGGATGTTCTAACCATTTATGAACTGTTTTTGATGATAATTTTGATTTCTTACGTAACTTGGAAATACTTCCTAGAGACACTGGATCTGCATATGTATAATACAATTTACTTAATGGCATGTTTAAAATTTATATTCCCTATGATTCTTAAATAAATTTTTCAAGAATTTACCTACCCCCTTTTTCTTTTTCGAAGACTTCTTCTTTGAAGTATGCTTTGAGGATGGTTTCTTTGAAGTATGTTTTTCTTAGGTATGTTTATATGTGGACCAGCAACAAATTGAAAATTGATAAGTTCTTTAGGAACATTAATTTCCTGAAGTAATTGTTTGAATGTTTGAATACCTGGTGGATTTTTAGGTTTCCGTTTTCTTTCCACTTCATTAACAAGGTCAATAATGTTGTACCTGGAAGAACAATTTTATCAATGGATACTATACCCGTTGGATCCCAACTGATACGATTGGATGCGTGCATGAGATTTAATAATACTCCAGTTTTAATGCTGAGAGTTTTTGGAATTGAATCAAGAATTAATTGAAACAGAGGATTAGCTGATACTCACTGCGTCGAGTCCGATTCCAGTAATGGTAAGGTTATGGGTTTACTTGGCTGGGGGTATGTTGCAAGTACCTATGTAATGCCTGTTGATAGATTTTCCATTTTTCCTGCGAGGTGAGATCACAACGATATAAAATTTCAGCATTTCTTGGTCTAATCTTGTCTGATGGGATTCACTTGATTTAATGGAGGAAACCATTTTTGCTGATGCTTGTTCGGGAACGAGAATATTTTTTTTGAAATTGTGACATTTTATCGGCTGAATATTCCACCTGTTACAGCGCTAAGAATGGGTCCTACTTAGAATGGGCCCTTTCGCATTAACAGTTTCTGCTTAGATTTTAAACTAGAGAGAGTGTACGTAACGTCTTTTTATGACGACGTAACATTTCCTTCTGACCAGGAGTTAAATGGATATTGCCCTTTACGGTATTTTTGCGACTTGAGCCACTGTTCGTATTAGACCTATAGATGCTTTTCCCAATAACATTTTGCCCTTGCATTTACAGAGGCACGGAGCACATTGAAATGATGCTTTAAGCTTGACATCTTGTTAGCAACTAATGGATACTGCACTGTTCATGTCTTTTACATGTGTGTACACATGCATGGTCTCATCGGGTAATATGTTTGTACGCAAACGTAATGCATCATAAGTTTGCTGCGTAAGATCAAATAATAAATAACTATGAGGTTTCATGGTAACTTTTTCAAACACTCCTACAACTCCTTTACTATGATGTCTCATGACTTGTCGAGCTAGATATTGGATTTGTAAATTATCACGAGGATTTTTGAACGCAATGATATAATGGGCGTTTAATGATATATCACGTACATATTTTCCCTCAGGAAATAAATTTTGCATGATAAAGATAACAGATAAACTTTAGTGATGTGCAAATTTTGTGAAAATTTTTTAAACATCGGCATTAGTTTCAGTCATAAGATCATCGAGAATTAATAATGATTTATGTCGAATTCCAAAATTGACATATGAGGAATTCCATGGTAGAATTTTACATTTGACACTGACAATTTAGGGATTACGGCCCCATAACACCACACAATCTCATTAAATTTAGTATGAAACATCTTATCCTAGTACTGTAATAATTTATTCACGAAATACGTCTTCCTACTCCAGCTGGGCCTAGAGATCAAAAGAGTACATGGATGTGTAAAGGGCAAAATCGCAAGTTCAAATGAAGTTATGTAACAGAGTTTTCTCTTAATATACTATGAAATAATAATATACTATAAATAAAATAAAATAAAATATACTACAATAAAATAAAATATAGAATTAATACGTCATGAGCCAGGAAATGCAACAACTAGATAAAATACTTATTGTCGATACCCGTAGGGTAATGTCCTAAAGTCGATTGTCTGAATGTCGTGAATAATTAACCGTCTTTTATTTTTGTCATCTGGTGTGTCTTTCTTGCGGGTCTGGACACACTGACGTTCCCCTTCTTTCGTGAGATGTTATTGGGGGAGTAAATGACTTTCTTTTCTGTTTTTCCCATAACCAAATGATAGAATAAATCAAAATTATTTTTTTCCGCGCTCTTTTGTTCAAGGTAATTATTCGAATTTTCATAGTATGTTTTACCTTTCCCATATGAATGTTTCGAATTTTCTATGCGTAATTTCTCGGGGCTAATCCAATGAACATTACCATATCCCAGCCATCTTCTATTTCCCTAGTTAATTGTCCCAAATAACTTCCTGTGGAAAGCGGGGATTCTTGATTTTTATTTTGCATATTCATGATTGAATCGATGTCTACATATAATACCTTCTCGTAGCCCACCTTTTCAATCATGTCGTATAATCTTAATCTAGCCCATGACGAAATAAACACACTTAAAACTACATTACTAAAAGCTAACGGTTTATTTTCATTTTCAACGTCTTTGTATGTGACAACGAGGTGCCTGTCACCTATTGGCAGTACACTTGTTTCCTCGTACTGATGGCTGAATAAAATGTGCAAAAAGGATTCTTCATCTTGGAGAATTTTAGTTTGTGGAAGGTCTGTTCTTTGCCCCCATTTGCCGAAAAGAGAATTTATAAATATTTTCGTAATATATCGCAACCCCGGATTAAAAGAAACATCATAATTTAATTTAATATGTTCGTTAATTACATGGTCGATGATATATTGGCTCCTAGCTTCTTCCGTCATACAGTTTGTAGGGAAACCAGTAGCTTCTTGTTTCGTTGCTAGGAAGGAGTTGACGTAATCTTTAAAAAGGCCATTTTTCATTTGGAATTCCCAGATTTCATGAATTTTCTTAACAATATATCCATGTTTCCTAGCAACGTTTAGTTCCGGACTACAGAAGGTTCCTCTGAACTGTTGTTCTTCCACTGAATGGGTACAATCATTATTATTATGTTCCTCCATACATTTTCAGCATAAACCGAATAACAGTCGTCCGCCGGAATTGTATGGCAAGACTTTGATCTTCAAATCACTGGGTGGAAGAACTGTACAGTCCACAAGACCATGAACATTTTCCAACTCTGGAAAGTTGTTTTTATTTATTTTCGGCGATCCTGTTGGAAGAGGTTTTGTCGACATTTCCCAGGGATAGAGCGAGGATACATACAAATATTCTACGGCCTCCTCTTCACTACATTTATAGTGATTTAAAGCACACTGTCCGCCCACCCTTAAACGCGTCCTTCGGAGATAATCCTGCCGAAAGATCAAGGAATTTCTCTTTAATAAATGCCTGAATGGCCTTATCTTCTTTAACGCGAGCGTCCCATTCACATTCCCAAATTTCCTCATAATGTTCTACAACTTTTTCCAAATACTCTTTTTTATACGGGTACGCTCATACCGTTGCTGCATGGCTTCCCTACCGTCAATGGTTTCATGACGAAGATTCGGATAACAGTTAGGACAAGAATGCAGCATAGAAGAACAGTAACAGTCTAAATATTCGTAAGCTTTGTTCTCCTCTTTGTCATAACCATCTACTTTATACTTAACAAAGGTATCTCACTACCATTCGCTACATATTGAATTTCAACACCTCGCTCATGCTCCGTATACATCAGCCATTGTATGACCTTCTGACTTTGCCGATGATCAAATTCTACGAGTGGAATGATTGCAATGGCATCCTCTGGAATTTATAAAGTACGAAACACCTTAATAGCCAGTCCAGCGATCGCACTACAAGCTAGCAGAGGCTGGATACCCTCAGTACGTTCCTCTATGGTATCTGAAAACTTTACTATACTTTCACTAAGAATAGTCACGTCTATTTTGCAGTAGGAAAGGAGTTCATTTTGAAAATTAAATGTTTTTTTCGAGTTCACACATTCCTTATGCCATGCAGTAAGTTATTTTGCAGTAATTTCCGATTTTGAATCAATATCGTAAAAATCTAAATCAGAATACAAACCTTCATAATTTTGATACTTGGGGATATTAAACAGGTAGGGGATATCTCCTTTCTTTAATGTTTGACTAAGAATAAATGTCTTTGGAAAGTCAGCAAGACGAACGCCCATGTATAGGTAACTATCCTTAAATATAATGTCATCCCCACGCGCAGTTCAATGAGTTTTTGTCCTTCACATAAAATCATTAAATCGCTAATTTCTTGTTCCTCCAAAAGATATTTGGCGGCTAATATGGTGTCAAATCGAGATCCATTGTGTGAAACAGCTACTATTTTCATAAATTCTGCGCGCGGGGCAAGGACGTGATTGATAGAATCCCCCTATATTTCGAAAACCGAAATCTCTTACAACCACTTTACTTTCTCGCCACATGTCATACACTTTTCTTCAGGTGGAAAATTCTTACAAAGATGACAGCGCTGACTTGCACAATTTAAGTTTGGTTGATGCTCAAGTTCACCATTTTCATCTGCATCCATAATCATAGTTTCAATCTCAAATACTATATAAAAATAGTTTCCTATGTGTTTAAATTCTTGGTTTTTACAAAGCAAGAATGATCAGGCATAACATGAATACTACACAATTTACATAAATATGATTTTCGCGCAGTTTTCGCATATCATAGACGAAGCCGCAAGGTAACACTGCTTCACATTGTCACACACACTGTTACCTTTTTAGGAACAACCTGGTGATTATCATAACATAATGGGCCAGGGAAAAACATATTACATCCATTACATTTGATATCCTGCTTCTCGTCATCTGAAAGTTTCGTGTGAACGACCTCCCAGTAGGAACATTTGAATTCGCATTTATGATCACAGGCATTATTATACCCCCAAACATTCTGGACAGTAATATAATGCACCAAGATATAATTTAATAAAAGGGATTGAACTGTAATGACCGTCAGGATACTCAATAAATATCTACTTTTGTTTAGTGTTTTGAATTTGATGTCCTGGGTAAATGATTCGGGTTTCCCTTGTGCCTGGCGTTCTCTCATATACAACAATACGATAGTGAGGGAGTAGATGTTGCTGGAACTTTTCTACGTCCCCCAGATGATAACCGTTATTTTCTCAACATCAACACCTGCTTGCTTGCATAGAGCCTTAGCTTACTTTAGCCAAAAGGGACCACGCGTTTTCAAGTTGTTAACTTTACTATTTTCCCTATCTGCTCTGGCCTTTTATAAGACTATGCTCTGTGGAAGACAATGATTTCCTTTAGGGGGAGCAACAACATATTTGCTTAAAAATTTCCCCTTGGAAACATATTTTTGGATTCTACGGCGATCTCTACCTTTACCTCTTCAACTCTGAACCCAGTGTAACTTTAAGGTGTTTTTTTCCTAAAAATAAGGTTTCGTTACTCTGCACGTTTTCAATAGACCTTAAAATTACATCAGGTGTTAAATTATCCCGTTCCCGTCACGCAATATACATTCGACGATTAAAATTTGTATTGGAGGAATCTGAAACGAACCCAACGTATGCATCATGGGGCATGAGGGTATTTAAGGCAAAGGTAAAGAGTTCCGTAAAAAAAATTTCCAAGTCGAAAATATCGGCCGCATTAGTCGAAATGGTAGCCTGGCGTCCATGCAATCCAAACCGTGGATAATACCGTTGTTGTATGAAAGATAATTTGGTCACTTAACTATCTAAACAGTAACGTAGAATGACCTGCGTAGGAATCGAACTCATAAACACAAAAATGTTTAAGAAACAAATAACAATTTATTGGTATTTAAGCACAGAGTTAAGTTTGAGAAACTACAACAATTTAGTACAGCTGCTTCTATGCTTAGAAGCCTTGTTAACTGATATTCAAATAAAGACAAGATATTTGTAAAGTCCAACAAGTTACTGACTTGTAGTATTGTCTTGATTAACAAGTATCAAGCAATTTCAAAGTTCTTTCAGACAATTAAGTACAAAACAGAATGATTCGAAGATTATAACGTCAACAAGAATCAGAGACAAAAATAATATAGTTACCTTCTGTGAAAAAGGGGAGAGTGAATGCGACAATTCTCTCCCGTACAGACTCTTTTATGATTCCATAATTTTACACTTTGAGCCCCCACCACGTGACTTACTTACTTGTCACGTAGACCACTTCGCCCTTAATATATACTAGTAACAAAACCTTTTAATATAACTTTTACTGCACGTGGAGGGCTAGCCTCTAACAGAGTACTCACACAAAACAATAGTTTTATTCATAAACATTACACATGTATTTAGTTTGGCACGAGGCTAATTCTCTTCTATACTTTTACTCAAGAAAAGACAAGAAAAGGACATAGTAGAGAACGTCTGAAGGTTATTGAATAGATTGAACAAACACCAAGACAGTTATCTAAAAGCAATTTACTCGTGCGACCTATAACCTAATTCTCTTGCTTGAATCTATCTTCCCAAAACCAAATATACGAAAAGCATTATTACACCAATGTTTCATCTATTTCCTAAATTCAACCATAATATCATATATTTAATAAAACACTCAAATTAATAATTATATACAGTATTTACAAATGTCATCCACTCTCCAAATTGTTTTATTACCTGGGTAGGTGGTAGGGGTGATTAATCATAACAGGTGAAGACCTCATAATAATAAAAATAAAAATGAAATAATTTATACAGTAAACCCCCATTAATACGACACCGTTTTTGACTTGAAATAATTTTGAATGGAGCGCCAGTACTACTACTACCTTGGTTACTCCCTCCAGACATATTTGTAGCACGCACTTGAGGTGGTGTCCAATTCTTCCATGCACGTGCTGGATATCTTTATTATAAAGCATTTAAACAGGCTTCAAAGTCAAGCACTGCAGCATCACCATCATTTTCCTCCATCGGATCGACCGTAATATTATCCAACAAAATGTCCTCGTCCCGTGGAGGATTTTGCTGAATAATAGCAGGTGAACCGGGAGTTACAATATGTACTTCTGCATCGTCATCATCCTCAATTTCAATTACCTCATTCATAGGATGATCCGGGCTCAAATCCAATTTAATGATATCATCCACTATAATACTGGGGGAGGAGACACCACTGGGGAGGGGAGTTCATCCATACCCTCGATATGATGCATCATATCATTCCCAAATATTAGGCTGGGTATATCGACGTCTTCCTCAGTGTTCTCAGCTGAGGGTCTAATATTATCTAAAAATACTAGTCCCTCTTCCTCCTCGAGAAACTCAATTAAAATAACTTCGTCTATTCGGTCTTCGTGAATCATCCCTCTGTTTACTAAATACTGAAGACCTTCTCTCGCAAGTTCTAAATCGCCTTCGAATCTAAGGTACCCAGCTTCAAACAGATCTAAAATGTCTGCTGCAGACTTCCAGCTTTGTATTAATACCTCCACATTTTGCCAGTACATTTCAAAGAGATGGTTAATAAACTGGATACTTACATTATGATCCGTCTCTCGGAATCCCTGTAGGTGGAGCGTACACAGTTGAATCCAGAGGTCCAAAGCATCATCCTCAAATCGGCCTTCGAAGAAGGAGTCGAAAAGGTTGTCGATTATGTTAGCACTTGCCATCTTCTGAAACACACAGATGCAATAAGTTGTAATCCCAATCAATAAAGTTGAAGCACCCACAAACTAGGAACACTCCTTTTTCTTCCATAGCTGGTCTCTAACTGACGTAGTAGGCGAGGGGAGATGATAATATACCAAGGGGAAGAAACAATATACTAAAGAAGAAAGGGGGAGGTTATGGCAGCAATTTTTTTACCTTTTTCTCATTTTAGTTCTGACCATGATCGGGACAACACGTTCAAATGAATTGTATTATTCAATACTTTTGTATTGTGTAACAATACTCTACTGCTTACGAAATGTTGATGGAGAATAAAATTCACCTGATCAAATATAATGGTACATATTCATTGTGAAGCTAATAAAAAGACAGGAAGTCATGTCAAAACTTTACCGGCGATATCCCACTGCATCTCCCGCCATCGATAAAGTACCCATGTTCCGTTCAGTTTTTGAAGGTGAAAAGAATGTTTCCATAAAATATTACACTACATACTGCATTAGATCACTTATTGTTTTTAAAATATTTTACATAGAATTATTAATTCTCATGTTGAAATTTTGAAAGCAATATTGAGATTCACATTGAATTTCATAAATGTCCATTACATTATTTGTTAGATCCTGACTGATCACATTCTGTTACTACTGTTTTCTTGTTTTCCAAACTTGATAAAAATGTTGAATACAATTCCTGGTGCAATTGTTTGATTTCTGAACGAACACTGTTTTTAAATGTCTTAAATAAATTACTATCGGTATGAACATGTTTCCTGAGATATTCGAAATATAATCTCTCCACTTCCAAGTGAATCCAAGGCAATTTTACATATGTCTCCTATCCTACAAATATGATTGAACTCCCCATTTAACTCACAAAATCTTAAATTAGAAAACCTGAAAATTAAATCGCGAAAATTTTCTTTTAATATTTTATATATACACACACACTTGTCATTAATTTCGAGAACATTACACATCGCAAAATATTTTAAATAAATTTAAAAAAGAAAATACTTACAACATTGATCAAAAATGGAAAACATCCAAGGAAAAAATTGTTAAAGTAGTCAGGTCAAATCTAAAAGATGCCTTCAAATAAACGGAAATCAAACGTAGATGACTCATCTAAAGTGAAAACCAAGACAATGGTCTTAAATACAAGCACTAAGTTGACAGACTCTTAGTATAACACAGTCAAAGCACAACTAATAACCTACGCTTCAATTCAACCCGTTAAAACAGCAAGTTCGCGCATGGGCACAATATTGCTATCCAGACCGAGGCCAAGTGATCTGTACTACTAGGTATTAAATTAAATTATTGAATTCCAAAGTGCTTGCAAAAACTAGTGATTTGTAAATTATGAAAGACGGTTAATAGCTGAAGACAGATAAATCAGGAGTTACCAAACAATGTCTAAATCATTAAAATACAAAAAATAAACTTGCCATAACTGTCATAAACTTTAATATACTTTATACTTGTTTGCTAGCTTTGAATTTTATTCACAAATGAAATTTTTTGAACGTACAAATAAACAACTTCGCATCTTTCTTAAGTATTTTTAAGATGCAATCCTGTTTAATACATTGTTTGAATTACAAAATATCAGAACGGCTTTATACTTTGTTCTTGATCTTTTTCTCTGAAACTCAGGGTTCATAGGAACGAGAATCTATGATTTGAGAATATTATAAATTGACTTCAAACCTCTAAATAATACTTGAACAATGTTTACATTGTGATAAACTAAATAAGTTCAATTTTGTTAAACAAAATTGAAAATAGGTTTTCAAAAATTAAAGTTGAAGCACGCTTGTTTTTTCGAACTTTGTGATTTCAGTCAGTAATACTTTAAGATTAAAAAGTTGATTGTAACTGATTTGAAAAAAGCTAAACGAGTTGAAATCAGCAATAGAACTTGCTGTTTGAACAAGGTGAACATCTTATAGATTAAGACAGCGAATTCATAACACTATAAGTATATTATATACCAATTATTAGCCCCATCATACTTAGTACTTTCAGAAGAAATATTTTCATCACCGTCTTATTAAACGGCTTTCAGTATCTTACGAAATAGTCTTTTTCGTCTCCAATGTCCATTTCACATGTAGTATCAAGTACTAGTCCAGTCACTTGTATGTATTAGCTCCATCATATTATAATGCGTACCACTTAGTACTTTCAGAAGAAATTTTCCATCACCGTCATATTAAACAGCTTCAAAATTCTCTTTCGTCTTATTTTAATCCATTCATATCAAAACACTTTAATCAAATTCTCATCAAACAAAAGAATTGTTATTTAACTCATTTGTGGACCCATGCAATGTTTATTATTAAGTTAAGTTATAATATTCTATTCATAAATAGATTGCAAAACAACTAATAATTTTAAAAAACTGTTTTGAGGTTTAAACTTGGTATTTATTTCTGTGTTTGCTACAAAATATTCGAGCTGCCTAGTACTAATAGTTTCAAAGATAGTATTCTTATAAACGTTGCAGCATCAAGGATAGCCGTTAAGACCATGGAACCGGCCAAATCATCTTCAACACATTTCCACAACTACCGCATAATACTACCTTTAAAATGACATCTCAAACACAGTCCTAGCACTAATAGTTGTAAAGTTGTATTATTAATGGACTTACGCCCTTCCCCTTTTGACTGTAAGGCCGAATCCCTCTGAAAAGTATGTCTTTAAGTTGCGTATAAAATTACCTTTAAAATGACATCTCAAACACTGCAGTAGTACTAATAGCTTGGAAGTTGTATTATTAATGGACTTACGGTGTTCCTCTTTCGACTACGTAAGGCCTAATGCCCCTGAAAAGTATTTCTTAAAGTTGCGTATAAAATTACCTTTCCAACGATATATTATATGTCTATATTAATTAAAGTTATCTTAAATTATTTTTCAAGACGGGCCCCCGGCCCCCCTTCCGGCTACGGTACTCCCAACAACCTTCATTACTGTTTCTCTATGTTAATTTTGTTATAAGCTTTCAAACATCACTTCATTCACCTTTCTACGACTAATAGTTTCCTAAATAAAATTATCCCTTGCATTTATCCCTATTCCACCCCAAAACAGTTATGGATATTCGAATCACTTTGAAAAGTATTTCTTAAAGTTCCCTATATTAAGACCTTTCCAACGATATATTACTTGTTTATATGAATCTTTTTTAATTTTAAATTATTTTTCAAGAGGGCGCAGGTGTCCCCCTTTCGGCTACGGTACTCCCAACAACATTCATTACTGTTTCTCTAAGTTAATTTTGACATAAGCTTTCAAACAACACTTCATTCGCCTTTCTACGAGTAACAGTTTCCTAAATAAAATTTTCCCGCGCTTTTTTCTCTCTCCCCGCCCCCTAAAACAGTTATGGATGTTCAAATCACCCTGAAAAGAATTTCTTAAAGTTGCGTATCAAATTACCTTTCCAACGATATATTACTTGTTTGTATTAAATTAAGTTTTTTTTTCACGACAAGGGGGGGGGCGTGCCCGCCTCCCCTTCCCCAAACTACGATACTTATCTTCTCAAAAATGCAATCGCTAAAGTTTAAATTTGGCTTTCAAATGATACCTCAACCGCCTACAACCAATGTTTCTTTCAATTATAAGAAGGCCTCTAGGCAATTTTGGCTCAGGCCGGACAGATGATTTAAAAAAAAGGTGGCGATAAATATTATTGTCCGATATTTTTTGCGTACACGTTTCTTGCTCTCTCTCTCCTTTGGCGCACACACACACATATATATACTCTCTCTCTCTCTCTCTCTCTCTCGGTAGCAAAAATAATGTTTTACAACATTAATCATAATTTCCCACATTAAAATTATAAGAATAACACGAAATATGTTTATATTTTCTCGCCAAAATATATTTTTCAATTTTTCTCCAATATGGCGACCCACGCTACCACTACGTGTTTTAGAGATCAGCTTCCCTAGTTTGCCGGCAGATGGCAGCTCGAGTCACGCGAGCTTGTACCGGGCAGGTAAAAGCAGTAACTCCGCAGACAAACGCTAGATGTCATAACCATTCAGTCCTTGCACCCAAAATATCTCTGTACAGCGCATGAGTATGAAGGAACTTTTTTTCATATCGGCGCGCAGGGCTGGGCAGCCATTTTGGCAACTTCCGGAGCACACTTGGAAACACTTCCGGTACGGCACAGAACTTTTGCCTAAAAAGAACTTTTGAGTAAACAGTACTTTTGCGTATGCCCACCGCTAACAGGGGGCTGCGCCCCCCACGGCTAACGCCGCCCAGCTCCCTTCGGATGCACCCTTCCCCCCTTGCACACCTCGCTATCGCTCGGTGTGCATCCTGCCCTGGTGGGTTTATATACATCCTAGCTTTTAGTGGCATCTTTTAAAATTGTAAATCACAACTTTTATTAAATTTATTTTTGTGTATTTACATAAAAAACGAAAAAACTTTAATTTTCTTTAAAAAAAATATGTAAAAAGTCGACGCCAGTGTTTGAACCCTGGACCCTTAGATTAGCTTTCCAACGTCTTGACCAGAAGACCAAACTGTAGCTGCCACGTTGAGCGTTTCTCGCTTTTATTTATCGTTCAGGATAAGCGAGAATGGGCTATTCCTACCGGAAGTGTTATCAAGTGTGCTCCGGAAGTTGCCAAAATGGCTGCCCAGACCTGCGCGTGGAGCTGATAAAAAAATCTTGCCATGAGTATTGATGTAAAACCTATCGCAGCGCCGAATTCAATTGTTAGACTCGGCGAACAGTTTATTTTTTCTTTCTCTCACAAAAGGACAAAGAAGAAAAGACTTTCCTTTTACAATGGACGAAGGAAAAATGTTTCTTTTCAAAATATCTATATTTTTCCCCGCAGCATTAGTGTGGGTTTTCTCTGGGCGCGCGTGCATGTTTCTAACAGCGAAAAGACCACGTGTGCTTGTATTTATTCGTATGTAGAGATATTTATCTGCGTGTGTGTGTTTGTATGCTTAAACTAAATTCCTGTAATTATGCGCATTTATTTAAAATGAGTGCATATTTTGTTTGAATGGAAATGAGTGATTACTTTCAAGGTCCAATGGATGAAAAACAAATGGTATAAAACTTCTTCGTAAAATCAGTGTTCTTTGAACGTTTTCAAAAGTTCTAAAGTTTATTAAATAGTTTCGCATTTTCTATGAAAAATACTCTTATACATTTTTCAACACCTTATTCAAGAGGTTTGTTTTCAGGAGCTATATGAATTGCCGTAGAGCATTGGCCATAGCTTTCGGGGTCCTGGGTTCGATCCCAATTGCCGACCATCCGGACAGATTTTTCCAGGGATTCCACTAGAGTTTTCAGTTTCGGGTGGGTGTAAGTTGAGTTTTGCACGGTTTCTATCGATTTTTGACCATAATTTTTAAATGAAAGTAATGAACATCAATTTGAAACCAAAAAAGCATTTATATCTTTTTTATAATCAACACGCTCTGCTATTTTGACCAGGGAAAATTCAGGGATTTTGCCAGGATTTTCAGTTTGGGAGGAATGTACAGTTAAAATTGGGCATGCATAGATGTAGTGTAAATAGATTAATTCAACAGAGTGGTTCGGAGTCCACTTTAGCAAGAAATCATAAGTCTGTCATATAAATGTTTCTTATATTTATAGGCTTCATGAAATCGCGTAAAATCTAAAAACGATAGTTGTTTTGCGTGAAACTCCTAAGTCAGGTGAACCAATGGTGGTTTGCCATTATCGTAACACATAATTCGTGAACTTACTTAGTACATCATATAGCTTTAATATCTCTATGGAAACAAATTTAATTTGTTTTCGAAACATGTTAAATATATATGTTGTTCAGTGTTTAATTAACAATCGTCTTTTATAATAAAAGAAACTTTGTTCATAATAAAATAAAAGTGAAACTTACCAATTAATTTGTTGTGCTAAAAAATGATGTTCGTTGAAATTCGGCGAAATACACCAACTTAAAGAATGCACAAAAATCGAAAACACACAACGCAACTAAAATATAGAGGAAAACTAGTACAGTACAATATAGCAAAGCCTATTTTTTTTAAATATTTTCAGTCGGACAATAGTGTCGAATCCGAAAAAGAGTGGTTAAATTCCAGGATTGTATAGCAAACATCTCTTTATTTCTTTTGGCCAATAATTTTATAGCGCGCAAAATGTAGTTGGTTCATCACAGATGTGATATTCCAAGCGACGCATTTCCACTAGCTGTAATTTTCATTTGTAAGTATGCTTACAATCAGAATCATCTGCTAGTTTTATTCCCTAATACAATTAATTCTGTTGATCATTTTCAGAGCATGGTTCATCTATTGAATTATTTTAAATACTGCATAATATTGTTTAGGAGAAAATATAACAATACTGACTTCAGATGAAACCATCTGTAGTTACCTTTCTCTTCACGGAAGTGAGAAAAGCTAACATAATTTCATTGTTCAAAATATTTCGGGGTACCAAACAACAAGAGAAGAATTTAGCTGTGGTACAGCCAATTCTTTCATTTTAAACAATCATCTACTTTTCTGTAAAATACTATATAGTTTCCAGTTCAGTGCCAATGTTTCCGTTCAATGGGGCCTAAAGCTATGCTATCTAGCTTGTATTCAGTATCATCTTGTGTATTTCCAGCCAGCTGAAAATCAAACATTCCCCTGCTTCATTGGTTATATGCTCTAACAGAAGCAAGCTGTTCCAATTTCTTTCATTCCATCCCCCGATGGTAGCAAAGAAGAATTTCACACTGGAGCCAAAATGAGGTTAAATTCAATAGGAGACGCTACACAGAATCACAGCTGTCCCACTCCAAAGAATTGCTTCCACGTCTCTGATATTACAACAGCCAGAAAAAAGTCCTTCCCGACTTCACAAATGGCAAAAGCAAGCAACATTGGGGAAAAAGAACTAAATGCTCGAGAATTAGTTACTTGTTCAAATTGTATAACAATTCTCGTTATGAAATTATCTTATTCAAACAAAATTGAACCTGATGAAATAACTTCGAAATATTTAAATTCAAATCCCTGTTTCTCTTTCTGAACAATATTTTCTTAAGCAATTTATTTTAACGATTACAAGCATCTTCAAATTAAAAATACAATCTCACTGGATTAGTTCTGCCGGACTTGTAATCAAGGACTCCCTGGTTCGATTCCCGGCGCTGCCAACTAATTACACTGATCAGTTCAAGCACTAACGAGTTCGTATTGCCAAAGCAATGTATGTATCATTTGAATATATTCAAATTCAATTTTATTCGCATCTGAAAATTCTCGAGCGATGCTTAAGTATCGCGAACATATTTAAATAATAAGTTCGAATTTTATTAACAGCTTCTGAAAATTCTCGATCAGTTTTATTTTAACAACGTATTTAAAGTTTTCAGAATTTTATAAAAAAGTAAGCAATCCTGCACATTGCGTATCGAGTGAAACTGCATTGCATTAAAGTAATGAACATTAGAAGAAGTAATTAAGCCACTCATACCACATGCGATATTCATTATGAAAGTAATTAAGCCTCCTCTCTGGTGTTCATTATAAAGTTAAATTATAATATTTTCAAATTATAGATTTTGATTTCTATTAATGAGTCCCGTATAACAGCACTCATTATTTTAATGTAACCGTTTTGTTACTCTTCAACGAGAATTCAAAAAATGCGATCCTGGTAAAATTGATTCAGATAAGAATTATATATTTGATAGATTAAGGGGTGTAAATAGTTGGCAATGCTTGAGATCTGACCTAAGCCGTCAAACAATGCTGAAAATGGCAAGATGGTGCCAAAAAAAATTCAATTGAATTTTTGACATAGTAAATATTATCCGAATAATTAAGTCAATCTAAAAAAATGTGTAAATATTTTTTGATCCAAATATAAGTTACATATGTGATAGATTGGGGGTTGTAAAGGGTAACCAATGTTTCAGATCTGACTTAAACCACTAGACAACGCGAGAAAAACTGAGTGACTGAATTGTGTAGTACTACTACTAACCAAGACCAAGACCGTCCTAAAAAGTTCGAGGCGAGAAGGAGACTGATGGTATTTAGGGATGGTATCGAGACGAGACAATGCTGGCATTATTCTCGTTCTCGTCTTGAATTTTTAAGGACAGTCTTGGTCTTGGTCTCGTTCCGATCTGAAAATTACGGTCTTGGTCTCGGTCTCGATTGTAAACCTCAGTCTCGTCTCGGTCTCGAGTCTCGAAAGAGGATAGACTTTTAAAATGTTCCTTAACTTGTTTGAAGTGGGTATGCAGGTTTTTTGATCCTTGTACCAGAACAAGAATATTCATATGGTATTAACATAGTTTATTACATTCTTAATTTATGGTTTAGATTAGAAGTAATATTCTGAAATTGAGAGAAATCCTTTACGATTTTAAAGTAATATAAAGCTTTAGTTAGGATGTATACTTACTTACTACTGTTACGGCTTAGGTTAGGGAGCTGTGTATTCTATACCACAATGAGTTTGGTGGCCAATTCGGATACAAGATGGCGGCTTTTTCAAAATGTCGGATTTTCCCCGTTACATATTCATGGCCATACACCTTCATACCAAATTTGGTGTTCCTAGCTCCAGTAGTTTGGCCTGGAAATTTTGATGATCAGTCAGTCCGTCACTGAGTGACCATGGGACTATATAGCATGTGGATTGTTCTTCGATCAATTAGAGGGTTTTATTTAATATTAATACCCAGAGAACGTTCAATTAGAAATTTTGTTGTACTATTTGCTTGTGAAAATAGAGGAGGAAGTGATTTATGCTTTATGTTGCTAATATCACTTGTTAATTTTCATATACAAACTGTTAACTTTATTTTTATTTATTTATTTATTTTTTGCCGAGTTCCTGTGGTGCTGTTATTTATTTACCCACGATAGGGTTAAATTCAATGTTACCAGAGATTGTAATGGATTGGTTGCCCTTTCTGTTATTAATAATTCTCGAAGAACTTTCCCCTGCGGTAGACTATACACTTAGTGAAGATAATGCTTCAATGTTTATTTTTGAGAATATATTTTATTAATTTTGAGCTAACTTTGGCAGCAGCAGAAAAGTAAGTCTTAAAAAATAAAATAAAATAAAATTTGGCAACAGTAGTTTACTTGAAAATTAGTCCCCGAATGGACTCCCTCCCCCACCCCCACCCCACACACACCTAAAGAAACTCTGAATTCATGGCTGCATTCGAGTTTTCACAGCTCGCAACATCTCACCATCAGTGAAAATGAACTAAACAGCACACGACCTTGTTATAAGTGATGAGTTGATTTAAGATTATTTAACTTTCAGATGTAACAAATGATCCTTTCATCTACAAAAACAGTACCACTCCTATGATATTTATCATGATTGTCCACACTGGTTTTGCTTAGACTAACCCACCAGACGTCCCAGTTTTCCCCATCGAGCTCTTCATAAACTATACTGGAGTAACTACTTAATGTTGAAAGATAGACGCCAGAGCAAATATTTAAACTCGTTTGTCCACTTCCAGTCTAATCCAATGTGGACCAAATTTTCAGTTCTAACTGTTTTATACGCTTGATATCACTGTGTGGCCCGTTTCTTGACTCAAGTCTTAATTCCTGAGTTATTCATGTAAGACTGTATCGTACTTTGTATAGAATACAAAATACTGCCAATAATATTTACGTTTTTTTGCAAGAATTAAGACATAAATTAAAAAACGGGCCACACAGCGATATCAAGCGTAGAAAACTGAGTTGGAAACGAAAATTTGGTCCTTATTGGTTTAGACTGGAAGTGGACAAACGAGATTGAATTTCCTCTCCGCTCCCTAGCTTCACACATTCATGAAATTTTCAATGGCTGCAGTCAGTCCAGTATCGTATTAATGGAGGTCGATGGTTTGCCCGCCGGTTCAAGAAACTTCCGACAATATAGAAACAACTGATATAAATGGCAACGCTGATACTTTTAGACGTGACTCGAAAGGAACCGTGGAATACAATACAGACTGAATCGGAATCAGATTGGTAAGACAAAGCGTGACAAGAACTGTAATGAAATGAATCAACAGGAATATGCACGACAGGAACAAGCGCGAAACAGATTTAGAGCAACAAGAACAAGCGCGAACGGAATTAGAGCGACAGGAAGTAGCGCGAAACGGAATTAGAGCGACAGGAAGAAGCACGAAACAGGATTAGAGCGACAGGAACAAGCGCGAAAGGAACTAAAGCGAAAGTTTCGCTCTTATTCCGTTTCGTGCTTGTTCCTTCCACCCCAGATTATATACCCTTTACCGAGCTAAGCACAACCATATAAAATATGTTTCCCACGTTAATAGATTTAAATCTGAGTTTCAAGTTCATCAAGGATTCTTGAAGTTCACACACGTCTTTAGAACAATATGATATTCTCAATTGGTACTACTCTGCAGAGAACATTCAAAAGGTTCCGTGGGAATTTTACGTTCTTTGTTACAACGCATATAATAATTTCAGGAGACGTTCTAGGAATTAATTGATTTAGAAATAGTGAAGAAAGAAAGTCATATTTTTGAACATTGATAAGTGCTCATCTTATCTTTATTTTATAGCTTGAAGATTACATCAAATCTCAATTCTTTAATCATATGCTTCACTAATCTATTGGTTCCGGAAATGAGACACTTGTGTTACCCACTTAACTGTCACCTTCCATTTTGATTGACGTGAAGTTGTCTGTATTTTGGCGCGCGCCATTGTGATTGTCGGTGTTTTGTTTGTTGCACGTTGTGTGTAAATTTTACAGGCTATTATCAGAATTTGTGTATTTTCTTGATGTAAAAACTGCAAACAAGGTAGGTTGCGTTATAATAATATAATTGTCTCATATTGTGGGTCATTGTAATACATAGTATCAATAAAATTGATTAATTTATTTTTATAAAATTAAAATTTGAGTATTAAACAAACGGGGTTTTGTTTATTTTTGTTTTTGGGGGTTCGATCGTTTTTGTATAGGATTAATGCCGTAGGAACGTTCAAAACGTTAAAGTAAACTTTAAAGCACGCAAGCGGAGTAGTTGCAAAAGTACTAAGTTAATAATGTTTTTGATTTTGTATCTGTATGTAGAGATTGTCACCGGCAGAAATCCCTCGATAGCCGGTTTGTCATTGTGAATAATCCATATTATGTAGTAATATTCTAGTTTTCTCACCGGCTGCTTATTTGTTTTGCCATAAATTGCGAAGGGAGTAGCCCTAAGTAGTGCAGATGGCTGACCTCCGGGATAAATTTGTACTCCAGGTTAGGTTAGATTTAAAGGACGGATAAGGGAGCTATATACCTGCCACCCGGATGTTCAGAAGTGTATGTTAGTTTTATTAACTAAAAATTAGTAACTAAGTAGTCGTTTAGTAATTAAATGCGCTTGACATCCGAAATCACAGTTCAATAGAAATTATTCCTTCTGGGTAGGATCTAAAGTTTTTCCTGATTTAGCTGCCTTCGCAGTTGCAGTAGCTTCTTATTGCATTTTATACACCGAACAAGAGTTAGGGACACTTCTAAATTACCCTTGTACACTCTGGAAAGATGTTAGTTTCTCGTTGTATTATTTTTTTCACATAGAAGAGCTGTAAAATCTGTTCAGCCCCTTTGTTCTCATCATTTTAATGTGTATTTTACCTCTTTGAGTGCGTCTTGTATAATATAGCAGTACCAGAATAGATTTATGCACTTTGTACAAGCGTACAAACTGTCCTTACATGTAGTTTTTGTAAGTGTTTTTTCGTGAATGCGCGTCAGATTTTTTTTATCAGAACAGTTATTGACTGACCAAACTTTTTTTTATTATTATTATTGAACTTGGAACGGTTCTAAATTGCTGGCCTGCCTATATTTTATTGGTAATACGTTCTATTAGATACTTACGTTACATGGCGTTGAATGTAGTTTCAATATTTGTATGCACACTCAAGGGATGATATGAGTGGAAGAAGACATGCGTGCTTGAACAATGTGTATAAACAAATCAATAGTGGTTACGATGCTTTTCATTCTTCAGCATAGCCTTATCTAAACTTTAATATTTCAGGATATGTAAATTGTTTCAGAGCAGTTATGAAGGTATTAAATAGTTTTATACGAACCCATTTGCGTAATAAGTAGGAAATATTGCTAAACATTTTTGTTTTGCAGGCAAAAACTCTGTTTTTTGTGTGTTAGTTTTCTTTTGTAAATAAATCATGTTTCATAATAAGTAGATGTGTATCAAGAAATTTTCAATTTATAATGTGACTTGGGTTCCTACGTTCTTTTCTAAAATTCCGCTTGTAATATGAAATGAACCATTCGAACAGTTCGATAAAATTCTAGGCCCATCACTACTTTGGTTTGGATTTACATCGCTAAAAACGTATCTTCGCGTAAGGACTGAAAGGTAAATTTCCAGCTTATGTATGATTCGTAACGTCAGGTGGGCTGTCATTAGGCAAATTAGAACGAAAGATTTTCAAATGCTCAGTACTTGCATCTTATCACAGTTACAGCATGATGGAAGATGCCAATATGAACGAAATGGTGTTGTTTTTAATGCAAAATAGTCTTCTTATCAAAATATGTGTTCCAATTGGAGGGGTGACATTGGGCTGTACTATACTGAGGTACTGTTCCACAAAAATGGTAAGGTACAAATTTGTTGAAACGGTATTTGAGAAAAAAAAAACTCAGTCACCCCTACCTGATGGTAACAGAGTACTTAGTAATCCCGCACTTCAGTTCCAACTAAATAAAATTAATTTTGATTTAAATCAATCAACCTTGGTTTTAAATAAATGAGAAGTGGTAGTGGAAAAAGCACTCTCCGCGGTTGTTAGTTGTTATTCAGCTTTAGCAGCTGGTTTAAGTAAGAATTTGAAGAACTTTTTTAGGTGTCTTGTTAATTTATGTATTGGCGTCGTGAAACTAAGGAAGGATGGTCATGTAGAAATTGCGGTTCCTTGTATATGCAGTAATAGATCCTAAAAAACAGTAGTCCTATCTGAAAGGTGATAGGCGGAATGCCATATCTTGTGGATAATACTCTTAATGTAATAGCCAGTATGTGAAGGTGTTATTCGTAAAGAATTTGAGATGAGATCCGATGTATTTTTAGTAATTCTTTCTTAGTACGTGTGTCTGTACTCTGTATGTATTGTCTGTTAATACTTACATTCTAACTATGCTAGGTAACTTAAATATATCCATGATGCGCAAGAAGCCTGTAGATTTCAAGTAAGTTCATTGTACGTACTTTGTTCGCAAAGTAATTAGGAATGTACCGATCAGCATTGTAATAACATATATTAGACTTGCTTTGCTTCGCTGGGGGCACTGCCCCGCGTGGGGTTTTTGGGGGGGCTGCGCCCACTTTATCTTAACCAGAATCTCCCTGCAGGACTGCACCGCCAAGGTGTCCATCTACACCCTCTCACGGAGGGGGCTGCGCCCCCAGAAGGGGAGGTCTGCCCTGTTTATTGTAACCTACTCTTGGTCATACACCTTCATACAAAATTTCGGTTCTCTAGCTTTAATAGTTTGGAAAATGGGTTTTTGGGCGGCCATTTTGGATCCAAGTGGACGACTTTTTGAACGTTTTCTTGTATTGTCGTGACCTACTTCTGATGGTACACCTTCATGTAAAATTTCATTTATCTAACTCAAACGTGTGGAAAATGGATTTTCTGGCGTCCATTTTGAATCCAACATGGAGACTTGTCCAAAATGTAATTATTTTCCTAAACTACTCGTCATAATGCACCTTCATGCCAAATTTCGTATCGAGCAGAGGATGTGGAAAATGGATTTTTAAGTCCGCCATTTTGGATGGCGTCTTTGGATACATTGTGTAATATTTTAGTAACCTACTAGTGGTAATGTACCTCCATAGCAAATTTCAATTCAATAGCCCTAGCAGTTTAGGCTGTGTATTCTATAAAACAATGTGTTTGGCGGCCATTTTGGATCCAAGATGATGACTTTCAACATTTTTTAATATTTTCTTAAACTACTTGTCATAATGCACCTTCACACCAAATTTCATTTCTGTAGCCCCAGCCGTTTAGGGTGTGTATTCTATACAACAATGGTTTTGGCGGCCATTTTGGATCCAAGATGACGACTTAAGCAAAATGTCGGATTTTTTTCCTTTACCTACTCCTGGTCCTACACCTTCATACCAAATTTTGTGTTTGTACCTCCAGTAGTTTGGCCTGTGAATTTATATGGATGAGCCAATCAGTGACCATGGGGCTATATAATATATTAGATATAAGTCCAAAATTTCACATACAAAAATATACAGCAGAATTTCATATTACGTTACACACAGAAAATCTACTTCCTCTAAACTTAGTTCAACTCACGTCAAGTGAACTAAAAAGCAGCAAATCCTTGCATAGTGAAATCTTAATTCTAAGTGTCTGTCAGTGATATTTAGAGTGATAATGTATTTTGATAGTTACTTACATTATATTTACGAGTCACCATTACGTACATATAATGCAAAGGGTGCTATCGTTACAAATTTTTATTGTTCATAAAATAATACATGCTGAACTACAGGTTAATGTGTACGTCACAATAAAAATAAAAGGGTTATTTAAGCGAAGTTAAAATTATTTATCAACTCTAGAGCTATTTGTTTTTAACCAGTGACAGTTTCTCCAAGTAATTTTTAACTGGTTAAACGCATTGTATCAGTAAACTATAATGCAACTCAAGCGAGATTTCATATCATTTTTTAAATGTTCGTTTTTATATAAATGAACTAATTCTTCAATTTCAGTTCGCTTTTCGGAATTCATATTTTTTAGAAAAGGATTCTTCATCGCATCCTAGGAAATCTGGAACACTTCCGTCATATATAAAAAAAAGCTGTGATCATTTTTAAAAAAATGAAATGACATACGAGACTCTGAAGTTAATGTTATTGTTAATAATTATATTCTTATTTCTTTGTAAATGGAAGGTGTTACAAGTCACTTGATTGTAATTCTAATGACTTTGAAGAAGTAACATCAGAAAAAAAGAAAATTAACAAGATGTAAATTCTATTCAAATTTCGTAAAAAGTTAGTAAAAATACAAACTAAAAGTCTAATTCAAAAGTTTCATTTATTTGTAGTGGTTTCGAAATATTTGAACCTAATTTAGTAATTTTCCATCACAAAAGAGTTTTTGCTGTATTAACCCTATTTTCTAATAGTTGAAATTCAGTAGACGTAAATTACAATGAAGAAACATAAGTGCTTCAGCTGTTTCAGGTTTCATTGTACTTCTTAAATTATCATATATATGTCCACTAATACTAAAGAGACATTCGGTTTCAACAGATGATGGGGGAACACTGAAATATTTCTTCCCCAGTTTTAAAAGTATAGGAAAACTATTTGCATGTTGTTTCCACCACGATAGAGGATCATCATTTCTTGAAATACACTGCATAGCAAGATAAGTATCAAGTTCCCTTATGAGAGTTTTGGAGCATTCTTAAACTTAAGTATCTTCTAAAACTTCATCCAAATATCAATATGTCTCTTTTTAGCAGGAGGGGGATCATCCGGATCTGAAACAGAAGGTTCCTGGGAAGTAAGGATTGGATCATTGTGTACCACTGACGAAATTTGAAGTGTCTCCAATGCCTCCATTTCATTACAAATCCACAACTTGATTTCTTCTTTTTAAATTTGACTTGACAAATACTTATAACGTGGATCGAGAACCTTAGCTATGAGAATACTCTTATTGCACTTATATTGAGCTAGCCTACTTTGTATTAAACTCAATAATTCCACACTAGTAGTTTTAATCCCAGAATGACGTTGTAAATACGTTTCTAACACGAAAATCGATTTGAAAACTTGCGAAATGCACGCATTTTTGGTACTCATTTCCCTCATTATTTGCTCCAAAGGTCGAAGTAGATCCACCAGTTTTTCGGCGAGTGTCCATTGATTTGTAGTAAGTGAACACGAAATATTATTGTCCGCGCAATACATCACAAGTGCTCGCTTTTCTTCTGTTATTCTCTCCAATATATAGAATGTCGAATTCCACCGACTTGAAACAACCTGAATCAGTTCATGTACTGGTAGTCCTAACTGTTCTTCTAATTTTCGCAATTCTTCTTTGGCGGAATGATGAAAGTGACCGACCAGATTTCTGCACACCGCGAGCACATCATAAAATTGAATCGTCAATACATAACTGTAAAGTGCGTATAAAACATGGAATATCTTTGCTTTGTAATTTCCTTGAACGTATGCCCGAAATCATATTGGATGCATTGTCACACACTGTCACAAATGTGTTGCCAGTTTTAATATTCCAGTTTTCTAGCACTTCGTCAATCTTTTGCGAAGTATGATCACCTGTGTGACTACCGGGAAAGAACGTAGCGTATTGCAATTTCTCTTTCATACGATTTGTTCACATAATGGACAGTGAGACTCAGAAAAGGGTAACCAGTATGATTAGCTGACCATATATCTGTTGTAAAACTAATAAAATTCGAATCCTTAATCCTATCTTTTATCTTTGAACGCACTCAATCGTCAATGTCTCCGATTATTATTGTAGAAAAGTACTTCCGACTTGGCATGTTGTAGCATAGTTGTAGTTCCTGAATTAGATTTCGACATCCAGTGTCACTTACGATAGAAAACGGCTGCAGATCATTCCCCCAATTTTGTACGATATTCGACGAGCACGTGAATCATTGATAATCCCACACCTTTTTCTTTTCGAACAGTTCTTTCACTGTTTGTTGTGTAGAAGATGGCTGGCGTGTCAAAGTCGATGAAGCCGGAACAGATTTTGCTGCTTTG
The DNA here is from genome assembly GCA_022664845.1 of Lepisma saccharinum. NCBI lineage: Eukaryota > Metazoa > Arthropoda > Insecta > Zygentoma > Lepismatidae > Lepisma > Lepisma saccharinum. The sequence continues at coordinate 37,531 of JAGDQP010012020.1, forward strand.
GAGTCTTCTATAGACTGCTTTCATAAATCTGGTTGCTTCGCTTGTAGATGTTTCTTCATGTTGTTGGTATTGAAGGTCTTGATATCCTTGCCACCACGAGACACCAGTGCACTGCAGGTTTTGCGCTGTGCCTTAGACTTGTCATTGGAAAATTCGTTGAAATACTTCCACAACAAACTCGTTCGTGTACTTGACATCTTTAGAGTTAGGCCTGAAATGAAATATACATGACAGAAATTAATTTCACTTCTCTGGTGGTTGAAAAGGAAAAGACATTAAAGAAAAATATCAAAAGATGTTAAATAGACTTAAAACTGCCCTACATATATTATGCAACGTCAGGTATAAAAAAAAAAAAAAAAGAGGATATATAAAAATAGTAAGGGAGTTTATTTTGAAAAAGATTTCATAAGAAGACCCACGTTTTTAAACGTCTTTTTTTACAGCTTAGATCCCTTATTTCTTTCATTTTCTCTAAAGTTTATTTTAAGCCGTCGCTCTAGCAGATGTTTCCTATTGGCAATAAAGTTAACGCATCTTCGTGCAGTGAAAATTATAGTACTTGATTCGCTTCTTTCCATAAATGTTGTACCGTGTGTTCCAAAAGTTACGCAACCCGTTGTTTCATAATCTGTAACCTTGAAACTAAAATACATAGGGAATGTGACTCAGTATTGAAGCACGGTTGTAAGTAATGTCACTAGAGTAGTTTATTTTTCAAAATGCGTATATTCCTCCACAGAATCCATTTATGTAGCACATTCCAACATTTCTTGGTGTCAGAAGAGAGACTGCATGGTTACGCATCGAACACAAGAAAAAGGTTGGTGTCTGAAAGGTTACAGTGGAGGGGTGTTAGTGACGTAATCCGAAAAAGTAGGTTTTTTAATATCATTATTGACTGGCAACGCTCATTGTGGAGACTGGCATCGGACGGTGTGTTTATCTTTGTCTACTTCATTACATTACTTTCCACAAGAAAAACTAAGTTGAAAATTTCCATAAAATTGACAACTTGACTGCACGCGTTGTCGGGTGCGGTCAAGTTGTTAAAAATTTCTGGACATTTTCAACTTCGTTTTTTCTCGTGGAAGTGATGTAAGTGAAGGACAGAACCGATTCTTGCCTCTCACCTATCCCGACTTGCGTCTCAGTTGCTTAAGGACATTAAATTTAGAAAATAAAAAAGGATCAGCGTCGAAACTCTTGGCCTCAATACATTGCGACAAATCCATCTTTAATCCCATTTACTTAAATAATAATAATTAATTGTCGAGATAAAAGGAAAATATTGTTGTCTGGGTACATCCTTTGTAATGCTGGGGGAACTTGCTCGCACTGAATTAATCTTGATCACTTCCAGCGAAACAAATATTAACGTCTTTAGGCTTTAACGTTAGCAACTACATTTTTTTTTAAAAAAATACAATAATTGTTTCCAGGAGGCAGTTTGAAAGCCATTGAGTTGAAAAGTAACATTAGCGTATACAGGACGAAACGAAATAAGAAATATGTTTCATAAATTAGAAGCGTATTTCCAAAACATGCTAACTCCTTTTTTGTTGTAAAACTTTACATGAAGAGAGAGAGAGAGAAAAAAAAAACTACCATATTTGTCCATGGAACCATACATAAAAAAGTGACTTGGCCCGATTTATCTAATAGCTCATTTTATACATATTCGTGATGATTTAATAAAATATTAGCCTACTTACCTGCGATAGATCTCCAGATGCTTCCTTATCTTCAACAGAAAATCAGAACTACTAACTAGTCTTATTCTCACTTGGTGCTGAAACAGAACTGAGCCGACAGAGACTACGCAAAGAACAACTGAGGTTGAATCGAGGCTTCCCCGATAACAAGAATATCGGGAAAGTACCTCATGTACTTAAAGCTTCCTGTGATGCAAAGGACAAAATACTGTACATCGGGATTATCCCAGTAGTGAAACAAACCTTAATGCGCATAAAACTTCGTGTGATACTGAATGTAAACATACTTATTTCTTTCGAAACGGGTTATCCCGGATGCCCCAGGATTAAACCTTTCGTAATGGTGACAACTTGTTTTGTGGAGTTCTACATCTAAGTTATATAGTGGCATTACTTACCTAAATTATACGATGAGAGGGAGAACGGTGGCATTTCCTCCTGTACAAATGAAGCGTGAATATATCATAATCAGTATTCTGCCTAAAGCGACATGTCCTTCAAAGCAAATTGAGCCCCTCCATTGATCCCATCTTCCTATTTCCTTATTCCAGCATACGATTTATCTTCCTTTGTCGGCAAGTGGGGTTCATCCTCTTCCTATGCTTTCTTCAACCATGCCCTCGATTACAACACAGTCTACAATCTCTGTGTAGCCACTGTCCTAACCATTTTATTTTTATCGTCTCCAGTATTGTTTATCTCTCACCTGTTCTTTTCAGTACTTCTTGATATCACACTTTTCTTCTATTCTTCAAGCCCATATTTCAATTCAAACGCGTCCAACTTTCTTCAGTCCTTTGTACAGTCCACATGGTGGATTGTTAAAAGGAACAAAAGCGTGATAACTGATAAGTCTGTTGTTTCATTTTTTTTTTGTTTTGTTTTTTTATGAAATTGGTTAATTTCACTTTATTTTTACTTACGTACTTACTACAAAACGGGCGGCTCGGGTTCTAATCCCGTCCAGGACACTTCTTCAGTGCTCTCTTCTCTGGAGCTCTGAGGTGCACTGAGCCTACAAAGAAATTGAGTACCGAAGTGTCCTTGGCACTTTAGGAGATAAAGGCGGCCGAGCGTGGGACTAACCAGTGACCACCCACTTCACCTTATGCCATAGTTCGAGAATATGTGGAGTCCCCCATGCGCCATTCCCAGCGCGTGCGCATTGTATTGGAGACACCGTTACCTTTTCTAATATGTAAGTAAATACTGACAAAGTAAAGAGAAAATACTGACAAGTGAGCGTAGAGTGGTTCACTTGCAAAGCATTTTGTTCTTAATCGAAACCTCTGACTCGTTTGAGATTCGAATCCCGGGTGTGCCATCCTGACAGGTTACCTTTGGCTTTCCTCCAGTTACTTATTCTTCTTTCTAATATAAGCTACTATTTTTGGCATGGACGGACTAAAATTATCAATTGAGTAGTGCAAATCAAAGGCGTACACGTGCATAAAGAAATCGATAGTCATTTAGACGAATTTTAAGTCTAAAGATACCCATGAAAGATGAGTGTCACTGTTAATATTAAACAAATTAAAAATAGCTCGGAAAATGTATCGGTGTCTATTTGTTCATACCGATATATCCCTAAAAGTAAGTTGGTTAAGAAGTTTTGTGTGTGTCTCTAAACATAATTGTGGATGCTTGTTTTAATTGCAGGGTCAACATCAGGATAAAAGATGCAGCTAACACCGAAGGAGCAGAGTCCTTCTGAGGATCAGAATTATCTTTCATCTTCTACTCAAAAATCACCACGGGTAACATCAAACTTCTTAGATGAACGTACGTTTTATGGGAAATCGAGTCCACTAAGTGTGAGAGGAAACCGCTGTTTGCAGGAAAGTGTCAAGAGTAGTCAGATATATGTGTAAGTATTTTAATTTTACTTTCATGTAGTCAATGAGGAGAAAAAATATTTCAAAGCTATATGTGTGGTGTTGCATTTATTAGGTAAGGTGAGAAGTATGTCTTAGTTCGATGGCTATGCAAAGAGAAATGTGTAAATAGACATTGTGAACTGCTGCTGAGAGATGCAGTCATTCGACGTATAATAACTTAATTTGAGGTTAAAAATCCACGTCATATACCGAGATAGTAGTGATTTTTAGTATGTATATTATCCGCACCTGTGAGCATATGAAAAATACAAGATGTTAGATTTTTTTTTTATCTATTAGTTTTTTAATCCGCAGCCCGATTAAAACAAGGTGATGACTTGTCACCGCTACTGTTTAACTTTGCTTTAGAATGTACGATTTTTAAAATAAGGAGAACAAAAAGGGACTAACGTTGAGTGGCTTGAATCAACTGTTCATGTACGCGGATGATGAAGATTTAATAGGGGTCGATATAGATGCAGTACAATGTAACACCGATGTCTTAGCAGAAGCGAGCGATGAGATAGGTCTACAGGTAAACATAGAGAAGACAAAATACATGATAACGAGTCGAAAGACAGGGAATAACGGAAATAGGTAAATAACAATTAAGAATGAGGACATAAAGTAAACAAATCTAAATACTTGGGAGCATATGTAACAAGCAAAAACGAGGTAACGGAAGAAATAAAAAGTCGTTTAGTATCGGGCAACACATGTCTCTATTCAGTCCAGAAACTCATAACCTCGCGATTAATATCAAGGAAGTTCAAATTGAAAATGCACAAAACGGTTATTGTGCCGGTAATACTTTACGGTTGCGAAATTTGGAGTACGACCCTAGCAGATGAACATAAATTACGAGTTGTTGAAAATAAGGTTTTGAGAAAGATATACCTGACGAGATGACTGGAGAATAAAGGTGACTGCATAATGAACTTCACGGACTGTACGACTCACCTGATGTTTTAAGAATAATGAAATCACAACGATAAAGATGGACAGGCCGTGTAGCTCGGATGGGAGAAAAACGAAGATTATATTCCATCTTGGTTGGAAAATCGAAGGAAAGACCGTTGGGAAAACGGAGACGACGCTGGTAGGGCAATATTAGAAGGGATCTTCGAGAAGTAGGTGTTTGTGATGAAAATGGGCTTGATCTTACCCAGAATAGCACCCGATGGCAAACGTTTGTTACTACGGCGATGAACTTGCGAGCTCCGTAAGCCATAGAGTAAGTAAATAAATACATTTTTTTAATATTTGAAAGATTGCCAAATTTTGGCCCACACTTCTGCACAAAACTACTCTATCTCCGTGATCTTAAATCGTGACAAGGAAGAAGCGGTCAGTGAGATCATGTCGAAACCTAGATTGAAATTTATCTAAGAGAATCTGTAGAGAGGTCGTATTGTAGAGAGTATTGTATATTGTAGAGAGGTCGTATAATATTTCGTTGCCAAGCAGCTATTCCACGTGTTGGACATTCCTTCAGCGAATATTCATTGATTGAATTGTAAGTAACATCCTAAACGAACTGGTGAGCAGTTCGGTGGGGCCTACAAGTTTAGGCAAAGTAGGCTCCAAATTATTCAGTTCATTAGATCCCAGTAAGACGTGAATCCATGACGAAAGCACAGAAAAAGTGAACGTGCTAACCTTTTGGCTAACGGGAGATCTGCCTTCATCGTGGAGTTGTGCTGTATGATGGAGAAGCTACAACCTGCCACTTTTTCATACCAGGACGAAAGTAAAGCAGAAATGATTTCTGTTAAGGTACACTTGCATTAATACTCTAGTCTCACTTTTTTTTTTTCCCCTTGATCTAAAAGCTAAAACCTTTCTATAGGACGTTGATTCTCCTATGGAAGTTTCAAGATATGTTTCGATATGGTCTTATTTACTGTCTATTGAAAAAAGACTTTTCAAAAGGGAGAATTCACAAAATTACTTTGTATTATCCTCTTACAGGAGTCGCCGTAGCTCCGGCGGTAGCGCGTTTAACTGCGAATTGGATCACCCTGTTCAAATCCTGGCCGGAACTCTGGAGACTTTTCTTTAGTGCTCCTATGGCTGGCGCTCTGAAGTGCACTCACCCTCCAATCAGATTGAGTTCCAGAGTATCCTTGGTCACCTGGGGAAGTAAAGGCGATCGAGCATGAGACTGACCACCCTACATCACATAGTCCCATTGGTCGAGAATATTTGGAGCGCTACTTCCACATGGGCATTGCCGTACCTATTGTCTTTATTATCCTCTTAACACCCCAAAAAGATTTATTTTGAGATCATTATTAAATCAAATATGGAGAATACAAGTTCAACGTGTGTGGAGAAACAGCCAGTTGTTCCAACGTATATCTGTTTTTTTTTTTTTTTTTACAGGTTGACAAAAATAAATTGTTGCTACCTCAACATTTTCGAAATAAAATGACAACTTATGTACTAAAATCATTTTACAATAAAGACTACAGGAAAACAGGTTGTAACAGCTTACAGAAAAAAAGAAAAATCTTCAATACGCCTGCTGCTGCTAAGTCGGTTGGTCGTTTCTTGAGTCCAGGAAATGGTTGAATATCTTCTTACTTCTTTTCACCTTCTAATAGAGAGTAAGCCCGGTCAGTTAGCGTGATGGGATTGATTTTGCAAATTAGATCAGTAGAAGGAATCCAGAGCATGCCAAGTGCTCCGAGAAAAGAAAAAGACGGAGAAAGTCCTAAGAGATAAAAGAAACTTTCACTTTATTTTTTTCCCCAAACTATAGCTCAGCCACCAACTGGTCGTATCATATATAGAAATGACGTAACCATTCATTACACCAAAGTTTAATTTATATGCCTAAGATAGGATAGGCAGTATGATGCAGCTGAAAATTTCGTAGCATAAACTTTTTTCCTGCACCTTGAAGGTGCAGTTTCGTTTGTGCGATTGTCGCATACGAAGATGCTCGCGCCACTGCATTGACACGTTGAAGGGAAATCTTGAAGCCGGTTTCGTTTGCGCGTCAAACGCATGGTGTCGCTAGCAACTGTTGCAGCGACTCCTTCGGAGATCAGTCAAGCTGCAGCAATCTCTTGCGTTGCAGAATATTGTGAAGTTCATATTCGTGTTTTCTTTGAATTTGAAACTATTTATGCGAAATATGAACTTCAGCACAGATGAGAATTGAAAGCTACGTCAAGAATGGACGAAAATACTATGAAATTGGTGGTAGAACCCGAAAGAAAGAGATTGCATGCAAAGATGTGATTGTCATGTAGTGAGCTTGGTGATCAGTAGATGGCAGCAGAGTTTGCAGGCAGATCTGGTCATTTTCAATGTACTCTTCTTGCGTAACATATATAAAGTCTATGATATTGGAAAGGTCAACTTTCGCCCATTCATACGGTTGAAAGTATCGTGAACTGGTTTTTATACGGCGTTTGTAGACTCGCCCTTGCTGCCTCTGTTTTGACCCCTTCCCTCTCCATCACCAGAACCTTAACGGTGAGCAGTAAATGAAAAATACCTTTTTTGACCTTTAAAATTAAAGTTAGGTTTTGCCTGAAGTAAGTGAATGTTCCTCCTTCTGATGTAATTTGAAAAATCAGTTCCATCACGTCAGCTGGCTGGGCTTACACTGTCAGAAGGTGAAAAGCAGGAAGTTGACGAGATACTCTCAACATTTCTCCGGACTGTGGAAAAGACAAATCGATTTGTTATTTCAGGCGTATTGATAAATACTACATTCATTTTTTGAGGTAAGCTGCTACAACCTATGTTTTTAACTAGTAATTGTTGCAAAATGAGTCACCATTTCAGTTTATAAGTTGCCGTATTATTTCGAAATTGTAGAGGTAGCACAAATAATCACTATCAATTTTTGTCAGACTTCTGCTATGAAGAAAATAGCCCTTGTGTCAACTGGATATTTTTGCATATACGTTGAACTTGTATTCCGCGTATCAGTTGGTCTAATTATGATCCCAAAACAAATCTTCCGGATTTGTAAGAGGCGCCACCACCTTAAGGCTAAACCAGTTCATAGAAAGAAGTTGATGTGCATTCAATGGGATCAAGCCGTTGTTGTGCATTATGAGCTGTTGCAACCAGGTGAAAACGTCATTGGGGAACGAAACCGATGATAATTACTCAATTTGAAACGTTCACCCACGAACAAATGCCGGTAATGCGCCACAAGAATGACAGAGTTATTCTGTTCTATGACAACAGTATACCGCATGTCGCCAAACCTTTGAAGGACATCTTGGCGGAACTTGGATGGGATATATTACCCCACCCGCCCTATTCCCCGGACATTGCTCCGTCATATTACCATTTGCTTTGGTCGCTACAATATGGCCTTTCTGAGCAGCACTTCCATTCTTTGGCGGTTATCCAAATATGGCTTGATCACTAAATCGTGGCGAAAGACCCTGCATTTTTTTTTCGCGGAATTTATTTGTTACTCCTAAGGTACGAACAGGTTATAGCTTCCAGCTTTCCAATATATTTCAGACACTACTCTGAATAGAATACCATGTACCGTTCTGTGGCAATAAACGTGAGTTTATGTATCACAAAAAGCAGCGATAGTTAATTCAAACACCCGATATATTTAAAGAACACGATAATGTGGCTAAAACACACCCCACCTCCACCTAACAGAAAAGTGTCGTTTAAATTTTACAGCAGTGACTACACACTGTCCTTATGGTGAAACCTATAAGATAAAATAAAATGAAGTGTATGGGCGGTAACAGCACTATGGCTTACGCCCGTCCCGGGCGAAACCTATAAGTAAAATAGTGTAACCATTAGCTGCTGCTTGGAAAAAAATATTGATATTGAAGAACGTTATTTTTGGCAGTTGCACCTCATTACTAGTCTGGATAATTAGGAGTTTACTGTGGATCTTCGTGTGATGCAACTCTGAAAATCATAGGTGAATTTCGCAGGTAACAGTAAGTGGATGTCAACAATTTATTCGTTCCTGGTAGTTGTGCAGTACCAAGTGAATAGGTCTTTATCACTTTTTGATAAGTTTTCTCTGTCTCAGTGACGCACTTAAGTATAGCAAATGCGCCTGTTACCTATTTATGGGTGGTTTTGTTTTTTTACCAATATAGTTCGTATTTGGAATATTGGATTTATTTTTAGCGTTCAAAAGTGGTGCTCTGCTTGTGTTTAATGTATAGTCTGTTTTTGTTTGTACTCTTGTACACCCAAATGTATTGTTCCTCTAAATCTCATCTAATAATTGTGTACTTTCCTGTTATGCAGCTGTTCTTATTCGTTCCCCTATTCGCTTAAAAAGTATTCCAGGCACGTCTTACTTCAAGTAGTTTGGCGTCAGTAAGAACGACACACACGCAACTCAGCTTATAAATATATAAAATCCACTTACTCTTACTCTCTTCTTTCCAGTATTCGGTTGCTTATTTTCATCACTGTTGACAATTCGTTTTCAGATCTGGATACACTGCTGATCATCTGATGTCACACTATAAGACACTATGAGGTCTGTCCTCATGCCTTAGAGGAAATACTTAGGAAGCGCAAACCATAGCATCATTTACAATAGGGATTAGGAACAGTCACTTTTGTCATACTACTTATTTCAGGCAAAAATGAAAACACTATATTTTTTAAAATTTTTTAATCTCATATATTTATTCATTACATTATTAATAAATTCCACAATTCATGTAAATTTCGATCGACAGATTGGTAGGACAACCCTCGCTCCTGATCAACCTTTTTAACAACCATTTCAGTAATATTCCATACACGTTTAGTTCCAACAATATCGTCACCTTAGAACCAGAATGTACTATGTCCAATTTTTGCAAAATGAAGTTAACGCTGCAATTAATGATCTTGTATTGAGGCGCTTTTATCCAGAAAATACTATTGGATAGTTGGGCAACGATGCAAATTAACTAATACTAATTTCACATGCAACTTCAAACTTTAAAATTGTTTTTTCTCAAAAGTAGACATAGTACCTTCTGGTTCTAAGGTGACAATATTACTTGGCAACATTTGTAGAACTTAAAATCAAGATTCCGGAATCATTTATAAAATATTTGTACTAGGTCTCTTTCAAATACATGAATGTATACAGAAATAGATTTCCATACGAACGTCATTGTTCGCCTGTTGATAAGTTCGGTACGCAGAAAAATGTCCTCATTTAATTTTTTTTATGTTGAAATTAACACAAAAATTGACAGCCGCTGTGACCGGGACTGGAAACCGGATCTCACAGTTGCCGGTTGAGTATGTTGTCCATTTCACCATCACCGCGTGCCCAATTATCTGTGTAATATAGAATGTTCCTCACGCCTCGATAACGCCTCATTGCTGGTTTTGAGGCCCAGCCAATGAGGCTAGAGAGGTGAAAGGTAGTCAGTTAGCTTCAGGTATTTCGGTAGTACTATAAGTGAGAATATGAAATATGAAAAAAGAGATATACGAGAACAGCAACTGCGAAACAGGTGTTCACTAAGAAGAATCTCTTTCGCGGATCGATTCATTCAATGTTTTGTATGGAGCAAAAACGTGAACTCTACGAAAGAGTGAAGATAGAAAATTGGAAGCTTTTGAAGTGCTGAAGAGTGTAGGCGAGAAACGAACAATCCTGGAGACAATAAGGAAGGGAAACAAACTAATTGGGACGTTTTCTAAGCAGAGAGAGTATACTGAGGGAGGCATAAACACTGAAGATGATCATGAGTTGTAGGAAACAAATAATAAAAAGGAAAACTCAAGAATAATTACTTGTGCATACAGGATTTGTTTATAACTGGGCATCCATTGATAGAACAAGTAATGCTGAGTCTGAAAATGTGTCAATTTCTCGGCGAGTCCTAAAGGACTTGCCAACTATGTTAAGGTACAGAAATTTAAGAATAAATGAATAAGTAAGAAAAACCAATGTGTGCACATGTATTTGAGTAAGGAAAGCTTTCCGATTAGTGAAAGTAATTTAGCTGGTCGATTTTCAGCAGTTGTTGGAAGTCATAGTGGTACAGCGCCATAACGGAAACCTGGTTTCTCTTGGAACTTCCTGTCAAGCGCCTACAGCTTTTCCATGTTTACAACTGAAAAATTATAAAAACAAATTCAAAGACATGACCTATAGCCAAAATCCGTCTACCGGTACTCATGACATGTGATCACTATGCGAAGTTTGGTGTCTGTGGGTATAGCCACTTCGGAGATCTTAGGTTGACACAAGTCGATTCTCAGGATGCAACACAGTGAAATACAGAAGTTTTTCTGACTTTACCTTCGGATTTAACCAACTTTGCTGTGTTCTTAGTGCCAGATGGTAACTCAAAATGAGCTCAGGATTAAAAATTTGTTCTGCAAATTAATGATTGTATATTGAGTACAGTGCTTTTATCCATAGCTGATGTTATTCTGACTTCACATTAATTAGCCGGTGTGTGTCCTTTAAAATATGGCATTGGGCTTAAAGAAACAGTAAACTGCTTGTTTCGATATCAGCGTACAAAAGATACAGCAAGCAGGCACGCCTTATTTTAACAGTTCTTTCCTTAGTGGTTATCAAACCTGTACTCTTCTTTCTTTAGTCGATACTTGATCCTGTTCACGACTTGCCGAACGCCAAAAGTTCTCAGTTGGTTCAATTTTCGGACGTGAGATAGTCCAAAACAAATTTCTCGTAATTCGCCCTTGCCTGGTCTGATCATAAAAGGACAAAATAATCGTAAAGATAAATTGAATGGGTCTTTTCCTAATTCATTTGTTTAGGAACGTTTCAACGTGAATTGTACCCAGCCGTCGTTGTCTAGGTGGTAACGTCGTGGACATCGGAACAGCAATTGTTACGTACGCGGAGCAGCACGTTTGGGCGCAAAACCGTTTATGTAAATGGGTTATAATGTATTTCATAACTAGAGCTTGGATCTTTAGGCACAAAACAGAGGTGAAAACAGGCACTAGAAATTTCGAATAAGGTCAAAAAAAAAAAATGCAACCGAACTTGTAAAAATAATTTGGTAGAAACTAGACTAACACCTTGAGCACAGCAAAGTTTCTCTCGCGGTTGAAAAAAAAAAAGAACTATTCGTTGAAAGTTATTTAAGATTTCATAAAAATTAATATTTGTAGGTACTATACATTGAAAAGGGCAGGATAGGCAAAATAAAATTTGCTGTAAGCAACCAATGGCACCCCAAAATAAACTTCCGTCAAGTTGTCTTTATAACGCAAAGGAATAGGCATTTTGCATATTCATAACTTCATTGCTGTTCATAACATTGAATTACTGCCCATTTCTACCGTATTTTCAACAGAGATATTGGAAAGGAATCAACAATGAAACAAGATCAAAACAGGGAAATCTAATATAGATATTGAATAATTTATTTTGTCTTATGTTATATTCACTACTACATTATTGTGGGCCAAAGCCCGCAAGTATCAAGATTTGTTACAATCCGGCTAATTGTTGAATATATTTCCTTGTTTTTTTTGGACGGCTCTTCTCTTCGAAGCATTGCTTCGTACACTAAGTCCCGCCTTTTCTTTTTGGTCCTCCGAAGTACATCTATAAATCACCAAATCGATGGGTGGTCTATTTGAAGCTCCGACTGCAATCCGGTTAGTCTGGTATTTGCCAAATTATTCGTGGAAATTTTACAAGTTCAGTTGCTTTTTTTTTTTATTTTATTCATAATTTCTAGTGCCTAAACATTCGGACTGTCATTCGGACTGTGGGGGGGGGGGGGGTCATTATAAAAAAACAAAAAAAAATAAAAAAACAAAAGCTGATAATAGTGAGAACCAGTGAACGGTTATGAGAGCGACACGGAGGCTTGCTAAACACTACCCAAGCCGCGAGAACATGGCGTTCTTATTGGAGTTCTCACAGTCCAAGGGTAAACGTATCAGTTATTGGCACTTTTAGACCACTTTTGTTGTGTAACTTTAAGTGCAGAACTATTCAGGCTTTCATTTTTCTATTTATGGCTAACTTTAAACTGAACTTATCTGTACAGTGAAACAATAAATATCTTTCATAATTTTTTTATTTATTATTCAAAACAGCAAGATAACCAGTAGTTGGCATACACTAACCACTAGTTGCCGCCCGATCTGCGGCGATAGGCCATTGGCTTGAAGGCCCCGGGTTCGAATCCCGGCATAGGTGTGGATTTTAACAGGTAAAGGCGAATCGTGACGGGCCGAAGTCCAGAGTTACTAGACTGGCCCATATATATATATATATATGGTGTAGTAAAAAGTAATCCATTATTTTGCCAATAGATGGCTTCAGTGATCTGTATCTCGCGTTGTATAAGTCCGATCGGGTTCAACGAGATGGCGTTCAAACGATGAGATTGCGTACTACAAACACTGTTCAGATAGTTGTGATGAGTTGACTCAGTGTGGTGTGAGCGCGCGTCAAAATGGACACTAGCAAAGAGAAAATACGCTATATTTTACAGTGTTTCTTCGATAAAGGCGAAAATGCAAGCCAGGCGGTTGCAAATGTGAATAGTGTTTATGGTCCTGATACTGTAACAGCCAATCACGCGCAATTTTGGTTTCGTCGATTCCGTGCCGGTAATTTTGACGTCAAAGATGTACCACGCACTGGAAGGCCAAGTGTCGAAAATGTCGATAAAATCATGGACATTGTCGCGTCCGACCGTCATGTAAGCACTGTTTTGATTGCCCAAGAGCTAAACATTGCACAAAAAACCGTGTGGAACCATTTGCATAAGGCTGGATACACAAAGAAGCTTGATGTATGGGTGCCACACGAGTTAACGCAAAAAAACCTCATAGACCGAATTTCCATCTGCGAATCGCTGCTGAAACGCAACAAAAGCGACCCATTTCTGAAGCGGTTGGTGACTGGTAATGAAAAGTGGATCACTTACGACAACGTCACGCGAAAACGGTCGTGGTCGAAGCGCGGTGCGCCGGCGCAAACGGTGCCCAAGCCAGGATTGACGGCCAGGAAGGTTTTGCTGTGTGTTTGGTGGGATTGGCAGGGAATTATCTACTATGAGCTGCTCCCCTACGGCCAAACCCTTAACTCGGAACTATACTGTCAACAATTGGACCGTCTGAAGGCAGCAATCGCCCAGAAGCGGCCAGCTTTGGCCAATAGGAGAGGCATTGTGTTCCACCAGGACAACGCCAGGCCACACACATCGATAGTGACTCGCCAGAAGCTCCGGGAGCTTGGTTGGGAGGTTCTTATGCATCCACCTTATAGTCCGGACCTGGCACCGAGT
>JAGDQP010012021.1:3982-51378 GCA_022664845.1 Lepisma saccharinum
GCATTTGGTTAGCAACCCTGTCTTGTTGCTTTATTTCCATGCATTTGATTAGCAACCCTGTTTCGTTCTACTTTCCTCATCTTGTAGAGGAATGACCTTTCCAGGCGCCATCTTAAAATTCAGTGTAATACCTTTTCACCAACTGTCGTCATAGCCTTGTACAATCAGCCCTGCTGGCGTCACCTACGATCTTGTTCAAACTGGACTTTGCTGTTATGAAATCGGAATTTCCACTTCATCACCAACTATGATGACGCCATCTTACTTTTCAGTGTTTCTTCTAATAAAGCATTATGCAATCCTTCCAAATTTCCCCACAATCAGCACTGCTGACGTCACCACATACCACTTGCGAAAACACTGAACTACCACGCTCCATGCTGGCCATCTTAAAATTCAGTGTTTCTTGCAGAAACGGTTGCGTAATACTTTTTCCCATTTCACTCATAGCCTTGTTCATTCACCCCCGCTGACGTCAGCAGCCATCAACCACTGGGCTACGACGGTCAATCGCTATCATCTTAAAAATTCAGTGTTTTCTTGCAGAAACGATTGCGTCATACCACCCACATTCAACTCATAGAATTGGACAATCACCCCTGCTGACGTCAACACCAACCACTTGCGAAACCACTAGACTACGACGCTCTTGGCATTTTTCATCTTTCTTCTAATAAAGTATTGTGCAATCATTTCAAATTTTCCCACAATCTGGAACAACCAACGCTCCTGACGTCACCACATACCACTTGCGAAAACACAACTACCACGCTCCATGCTCGCCATCTTAAAATTCAGTCTTTTCTGCAATAACGATTGCGTAATACTTTTTCCCATTTCACTCATAGCCTTGTTCATTCACCTTCGCTGACGTCAGCAGCCATCAACCACTGGACTACGACGCTCCATGGCGGCCATCTTGGAATTCAGTCTTTTCTACAATTACGATTGAGTAATACCTTTTCCCACCCACATTTCACTCATAGCCTTGTTCAATCATCCCCTGCTGACGTCAACAACCACCTCTACGCCATCAACTACTTGCCAAACCACGCGACTACGTGGCACCATGGCGGCCATCTTGAAATTCAGTCTTTCTTACGCGATATCTACTATACTGTTTGTTGGAAGTACATTATAATCATCATCATCACCATTATTATCGACTTAGCGAATGCTGGAAAGCATTCACCTATACAGCGGTACAAAATACCAACAATAGTGGACTCGGCTCATAACTAACTTTTATAATCTCTGCTCCTGTTATCCAGTCGGCAATTGTTGCGGACTTCTCAAAAACTTTCAAAAAGTGATGGGTACTAAAAATGTCCATGCTTCTTTCTCCTTCATGTGTCCATCTAGCATTATTTGTTGAACATCGTGTTTGAACTTTTCCCCCCGGCAAAGTCCGAATTACGGATTTTTCACACAAAATTGGTAACGTTAGGTGGTGCAACGTCATAGAATAAATCTTCAACAGTATTTTGAATGAGTCCAACACACAGTATGAGTAACGTTAGTTGCAGGAAAACCTTAGAACAAACTGACACGTAATTGTTAGATGGTGCTGAATTGGGCAGAATCGTAGCAACTCATTTACAAAAAGGGCTGAAAATGCCAGCGTGGTACCAACGGGTCGATGAATGGCAAAAGGGGTTGAATTTGGCACAATTGTACCTAGTGTGGCAACACTGATAAGGAATAATAAGAATTTAGAATTATTAATGTACAAAGATTGTGTATTATGGTACGTTAGAGGTTAATGAAGTAGATTCAAGTAAGTTTCTTAACATTTTGTATACTAGACAGAAATAAGGTACAAATCTTCCGCAAGACATTGTGAAAATGCCATTATTATTCAATATAAGAAGAATTGGATCCTTTTCTTAATTCAAAATACCTATCTGTTTAGCGGAGTTTTGTACCAGTTTGATATTTTATGCAAATTCAAGCCTGTGAATAATATTGCAATAGTTAGGAAAAGATTAAGCTAAAAATTGATCAAGGCGTACTCTTGTGAACTCTTTATAAAATCTGGTTCAGATTTCGTCTCTAAGTTCAAACGTTATTTACTACGCCAAACAACGCTGGTTTTACTTTCACTATATCACCTGCAATTGTGCATTTAATGAATAGCTAAATCATGGTAGATATAGCTGTGGTCACGTTTTGTGTGTGTGTAAATCAGTGATTCTGAAAGGTGCCCAGAGACACTTAAAGTGTACTCTGAAATTTCGTGACTGTGCTACTTCAGTGAAACAACAAACGCTCTTTTAATTAAGAGGAGGAGATATAAAATAGGGACTAAATATTTTCTAACAACGTTTGTTAGCGGGAGAGGAGCAAATAAGGTTAATGAGTGGTTAAAGTTAATGAGTAAATTAATTACATTATGTTTTAAAATAAATTAATGATAAATATGGGTTTGTTCTTAACATGATTCTTCAATACGGAATCGAATCACAGATACTGCTTCTTTCAGGCATGCTTTCGGGGGGGTGGGGGAAGCTTTGCCCCCCGGAGGTTTTCATCCGCTCCCACTGAAAAATAGTCTCAACACTTGAATTACTCATACGTATATAATACGAATATAATATAGCACATTCTATAAAGATTGTTCACTTTATTTTGAAGTTAATAACGGAAGTACGACATATTGTTAAGTAAAAGTATTGTTATTTTATATTTCGGTACATTAAAGTCGATATACATTATTTCTAATTTTTCATGAGCCCCCCCCCACAAGGCCCCCCGAATGAAATCTTCTAAAAAAACACTGATCACAAACAATCACATCCTCAATCAAGAAAACGGAGTCTCTCACGTTTCTTATTTTTAGATGCTGGCAGAAGATCTCTGCTTCCACAAGAAGGTTGTCCAAAGCTGTAGTAGTAAGGATTCGTCACCAAAAGAGTCACGGAAGTAACATCACCATAACTCAGTGCAGGGAGTCCGCCAGGATTTTCAGTCTGGGGGGGGGGGGTCTAAAGTCAAAATGGGGAGATTGTAAGTGGAGTTTTGTTCGTTTTTTATTGATTTATGAACGCACAAAAAATTAAAGTTGGGGGATATTGTTGAGAATTTAGGGGGTTACACCCCCCACGGGGTGTCTGGCGGAATCACTGCCTCAGTGCTATATGTTAGCGTTGTGCTCAACTGCACTCTGAAGGTTAAAGAAGCATGTCAAAGCATTGTCTTGTAACTCCTGGTTTAGCCTAGTTGCTAGAGCGTCGGATGGCTGGTTGCAAGAACGGGGTTCAGTTTTTATGATCTTTTATTTTTAAAGAACTTTACTTTTCCTGCATGTAATTATAAAGAATTGTTCGCTTTTGTATTTTCATTATACGCGATGAAAACAACATGCATCACATTCAAGACAAAAATTGCTCTCTCCCTGTGTGACGTCACTTAATGGTCTTTACGGTCGCGAATGGCTCGTTATTTATCTGACAATGTATTCTATCCGCCGTTGCTTCCATAGTCTGTAGGTGAGAAACGGTTACAAAAAAATCTTATGTTCACACTATGACGTTAGATTTTTGCAAATATATCAGTACCATCTTCAGAATTCTCCTTCCATGTGCTGACATCTGGACGATAATCCAGGAACATACAGGAAGAAAGGAAGCTAGGTGCTTTAGAAAGTAAGAGTAAAAGTTAGGCGAACAAAAAATAAGCAGAGGCGAAAAACAGGTTACATAAAAGATTAAGAGTAACGAATGCTATCTGGTGTATATAGGAGGAATTAAGAGGCGAATCGGGACAGAGAAAAATAATGTAAGGACGATCTGAGACTGAAAATAAGCGATGTATAAACATTACCAACAAACGGAGAATAAACTCACAAAGGAACAAACAGAAATTATAGAAGAAGAATTGGAAAGAGAATGGAAAAGACGAAAGAAATATAAAGGAAAATAAGAATTATGAACTGGAATATAGAGGACTAACCTCGGTTACAATTTTTAAGTTTGGCGTGCTCTAACCACACTGTGAAAAATTTTCTGACACGTTCCTGAAGAAAGCTAGGCAGCTGTGAGTGCCTGGAAGTTTGCTGTAGATAGGCTAATAAAATAACAGTCACCTTGCAGGTTTTAGAAAAAAAAATCAGAAACCTCCAGCAGGATTTAAAAACAGATTCTTCAGCCGACTGGACTAAATCACTACTGGAGAATTTGGTACATCAAAACAGTATAGAAGGTCAGAAGTACGTTGCCCGAACCCAGAAAGCGTAAACAAAGTTACTTCCACTGTTTATGCTATGTTTTAATAACATTTTTATATTTGTCAAGTAGGGAACGCACTCCCCATTTCCTGAGAATATTTCCCATTTCTTTAAAATATGTGATTGAAATGGCGTCAACAAACACTTGATCAGAATTACATGTTCGATTACGATAAGAAACCGTTTTCTTTTTCTGCGCATGCGCAAAAATCAACCAGGCACAAATCTCTCAGTGATTTTAACCGACACCTTTTCAGACACATCTGGAACAATTCAAATGCTTTTATATATCTGAAGTTTTACTAGATATATCAAACAGCATTTCCAATTTTTTTACAGTGTACAATTTGATTGTAAAGATAAGATAAATTTAATTATATGGACGGTAACAGTACATACGTACGGTTACTCCCGTCCAGAAATTTTGTTTTTAACTGCAATGTGTGGGCCTTTTTCATAAGTTTGAGTTGTAGCATTTTAAAGGATAAAACTTTTCTCTCCTCTATCGTCGCTCGAAACTAAAGAATACTAAAATAGAAACCGATTTTTTTTCTCACACATTTATGTATGTATATAATATAAAGTATATAATTTTTCGTAGACTTCGCGACCCATAGACTGAGAATCGCTGACCTACAATAAATACGAACAATGTTCTTTCAACATCTCTTAATACCTATGTGTCATATCACTTTGTGACGACGCCACATCCAAACGTGATTACGACATCAATCACCTCCAACACCTCTGACGACAGTTTGTATCAATCTGTGTTGAGGTAGACGTTCTATAACTAACAACGCTGGTGTTCTCTCTTGTTGCGCTGGTAGTTCTGGATCAAATGATAACTATCCATTTGTCTCACTGACATATTGTCCTATGTGTTGCTCCAACATCGGAACCATTACGCATCTCCCACCACAACTGAAACAATTTTTTTTTCTATTTTACTACAACACATTTTTCTCAGAGTTTCACATTCTCTTTTAAAGCACTGCGCGATTTTTTACAATCCAATTTTGTTATTTTAAAAGCGAAACAATTAGCATCAGTCAGGCTACATTTTAAGCAGTAGTATTTTTCTTCTAAACATTTTCAAAATTTGCTCTATCATTTCTAAAACGGACAAGTTCTAGACCCGTCACATGTATCAGGGATGATGTCCCACAGCGAACACTATTCAGGACCAGGGTTTTCGTCTAAGTACATCACGATATTGGTTTGGTGAAATCATAAGATAACAACCATGACATCACGCGTCATTATTTACATGATATAATTTAAATTATAGATGTTGTCTAAATTCGCACATACGCTAGTGATTCATCTACTAATATGCTGTTGGAAACATGTGTAAGAAGTTATCGTCGTCACAGTGTTAACATCTCGTGTTTCATTAATCCGGTATCGTATACTATTGGAACCAGGTTCAAAGATCCTGATTGTGACACCGAGTATACGGATTATGGAACCAAGGATCCAGATCTTGAGACTGAGTACCCTGATCCGAATCTTGAAACTCCATGGGTACCTGGATTCGGATCCTGGAACCGAGGAATCCGGATCTTGGACCTGAGTACCCGGATTCGGACCATAGAAACGACACCCTAATTCGATCTTGGAACCGAGGATGCCGATTCTGAAACCGGGTACTCTGAACTGGATCTTCGAACCGATTCTTTTAGGATCCGGTCCCGGCTACTCCTAATACAGACTGAGAATGAGAGGTAAATATAGGCCGCGGAATCGAAATCTGAAGTCAGTTTTCCTCTACCTGCTTTTCGTTTAGGCGATAGCATACATTACAGACGGAGGATAGGTAATTTAAACAGGACCAAAAAAAATATTGGGAACCGCTAAAAACAAACGAATCACGCCATTTGGTCTTAGGCGTTAGTACAACAACTCGATGGTCGGGGGTTCGAATTCCGCCAGGGAAATACATGTTTGTGGATTTTAGCTATGCTTCACATGATTATCATGACGATCCAAAGTAAAAAGTTACTACAATGGCCCACACAAAGTAAAGTTAAAGTTTTAGAAACGAATCACACCTTCATTCATATAGACATGATTTGTGACCCACCCTGTATTTAACTCCTCTATCCGAATCTTCCCTCCTGTTCCCTTTTCCCTGTACTTACCATTTGCTAACAACACACAGCCGTTGTATTGAACGAAAATACACAAGTGGCACTGTCCAACATTTGTTTTTTTTGTTTTTGTTTTTGTCGTTGTTTAGGTGGGAAGCATAAGTGGGCGGAGGGAGTAAAAAACCAAATTAATTACCCTGTTCCATAGCATGAATTGTTCATGTATCTCTGCTTGCCATAATTAACGAAAAATAATGATGACAAAGGCAGATTGGAAGTAGAGGGGGGGAGGTTATGTTAGTGGTAGTGGAAGGTGAATCAAAGAGCGGTGCTACTAGTGCATACAAAAAAGAAAACAAATGCGAAATAAATGTTATTTCAACTATAATTTCAACAATAGAACACTATCTAATAAAAAAAATTAATGGAACTTTCGTTGTATCGTATTTGTGAACAAAGTTCAAACATTGATTTAATACCATTTGCGGTGGTAATACTGTTAAAAAGAGCTTGTTTCATTTATTTAAGAAGTTCCTGAAATAAAAATTCGAGTGAAATGAAATAAAATTTACGAAGCATGAATTATAGCGTTAGTCTATTCTAAAAAAAAGTAGGAATGTAAAAGGCTACATATTTGTAGAAGCGAAAACTTTCGAACAAGAGAGAGAGAAAAAATATTTAACGAATTTGTTTGATTATTTTCTTCTTCAACAAAGTTTTCTTTACGCGTACCCCTTAGATCCGGTACGCACAAAAAAACATGTTAATGCTAAAAGATTCCAAACAAATAAGCCAAAAAAAACTCGTGGTCTAATGATGACGGTCCCGGATGTGTATTTCTATTTCCGACATGGTTAGTGCAACTTGGGGCGTGGCTTCGAAGCTAGCCAATCAACGCCGAGTTCAAAGACTCAGAACTAGAACTCTCATAGAGAAATGTTGTGGCCTGTGAGTGGAGCTTTAGCAACTAATATTTTGACATATAAAATAACATTTAAGAAATATATAGAACTAGACATGTTTGTAGAACACAATGCTATAGAGAAACGACTGTTTTACATATGAATTAAAACAATTCAATCTGAAATTGATCAGAGTTCTGCTGACTATCCGAGTAGTCGTAGCTCAAATGGTAGAGCGTTAACTTAGAAATCGGAAGGTTTTAGGGACGATTCCAGCGGGCACATTCTTATTGAGGGTTTTTTAAGGGGATTTTCTCAGTCATATCAGACAAACACCGAGATGGTACATTCAAACTACACCTTGATCGAGTTCTTTATAACATTTTCTCCACTATACTATACCGGTCTGAGCCGAAACTGTTTAAAATCCAGGTCAAAATTTTAAATAGCATACTGATCAAGATTTTTCAAAGCTTCTCAGTATCTCAAGGTGAATACTGGTGTTGTACTCAGACAATGGCTCTGGCCTTTTCTACCTTCTGAAGGATGATCTTTCCTTATATCTGAATGGTTTAGTCTATAGCCAGACTGGCCTACAAATGAAAAAAAAAACCTTTTTTTTCTGTTTTTACTTTCAAATCACGTTGTGACAGTTACGGCAATATTTGTGCAGATGAACAAGTCTTTGAAGTTACTGTACAATCCCATCTCACAAGTACACAGCAATAAGGCACTAAACGTACGTACAACATTCGAAGTAAATTGTATGATATTTAATAAGATTAAACCCGAACTTCATGAATAAGTTACAGCGTCAAGAGACGTTTGTAGTACAGGTTCTGACAGCGTGCAACAGATGGCATAACAAGCGCAAAATCCATGACCATCCTGCTAGAAAATATCTGCGTGATACTGAAAAATTATATTATTTAGTGCTTGAAAATAAACATTTGTATCGCATCTTGAGTTTAAAAACTTTGTTACTGCTGAATAAACATTCTTCGTCGTGGTTAGTTAGAAAAGCATTAGCCTTGCTTTCGTGAGGTCCTGTGTTCGATACAGTAGCAGCGACCGACCATTCTGAGTGATTTTTCTTTTACAGTCTTACCTTAACTACATGAGGTAAATGCCGCGATGGTACCTTCCATTCCGACTTCTTCCGGTATTATTTTACGATACATGTGGTCGAAGCCATAGATGTCTGAAGTCCATGAATAAATGCAAATTCTAACATTTTATTTCGCATCAAAATATCGCCCCCTCGCAAAAGAAACTTAACGGCCTATTCCAGTACTGATTGGAAAGGGAACTGACCCAAAATTGTCAATTTAGAAGAGGCAAAATTACTCTAGTACTTGCTGCGTCAAGCAGTGTTTCAAACTTTCGGACATGCAAGACGAAACATTGCTTAAAATAATCTTGAGTTTGCAACAATGCATGAATATGATATTACACAGTGAGACTTTAGGGATATCATGTTCAAATGCATTTAAAAAATATTTGTCGTAGACCTATGTGCAGATGTTGCTATAGGCTGCATACAGGAAGCCTCGAAATTTTTCCAGCTCTCAGTTCTACCTTTTAAATAATTAAATAATAATAATAACCACGGGCGTTACAGACCGAAAGCTCCTGAGCCTGCCCCAACACCATCTGTCAGTGGTTGGAGTAACTGCGTTCACCTGAGTGACGGCAGTGTGGTCAGTATTGTGCGCCACCTGGCCATGAACAGGCGTATTAGGGACCTTCTAGACCGAGTGGACGTCACGTGATTAATTACGTGACTCCCCGGTTTGCCTCACGACGCTGGGTGGACGCCGGAAAGTGGGACTCCAGTTGGGAATTGAACACGAGACCACGCGGACATGTGTCCAACGCTCTAACCACTACACTATGGAGACCCCTTCAAATCGGTATACAAACATTAAATAATATACTCTGTTCTTCTTACCGTCAACCGCTATAAACATGTATAATAAAATATGTTCTTCTTGCCCTCAACCCCTATAAACGTGCATATAAATATTTAATAAAATACTCTGTTCTTCTTGCCCTCAACCGCTATAAACTTGCGTATAAACAGTAAATAAGATACTCTGTTCTTCTTGCCCTCAACCGCTATAAACGTGCATATAAATATTTAATAAAATACTCTGTTCTTCTTGCCCTCAATCCCTATAAACTTGTGTATAAAGATTAAATAAAATACTCTGTTCTTCTTGTCCTCAACCGCTATAATTGCATATAAAAATTAAATAAAATACTCTGTTCTTCTAGCCCTCAACCGCTACAAATCCGCATTAAATGAGGTACTCTGTCACATGAAATGGGAACTCCATTGTCCATTTCTGACAGTTCCGTGAATAAAAAGAGATCAAGCCACACAGTGGTTTATGATTACTATTTAATTGCATTCTGTCTGCAATCTGATGTATCATTGTTTGGTGTTGGATGTATTCTGGGATACTCTAGAATCCACCCGACTTCAAACAGTGGTTATCAGATTGCAAACAGATGTAAGATGGATGCCACGCTTAAATTGCAATCACACATTTATTGATTGTGATTTATCCCTTTCTCTCTCTGGAAGGACCTTGATTGTCCTTAAAGAAAATCTGGATAAAATAACTGAAAGAACAGAGAAAGATAGATGGCACAAGGAATGGTTAATTATTTGTTAAAGTTGGGCCTCGAAAGCGGACCAAAGTATCCAATTTCTTTACTTAACACTTAACTTCATCAATTATTGTGACCTATTAGAAGTACTTGTTCTTGCGAAAAGAATAGTACTTGAGTTCGATATGTGCTCAAGATACAGAATGTCAAAGCAATAATAAAAGTTTTATTATTTAAGTTGTATCAATAATTTACAGAAAAGTAACCCCCATAAGCGAAAGTAGTCGAGCCGATAGCAGCCCGTCTTAATGGATGGTGGGCCACCGTCGGCCCGCTGCCTTTTGTGTATGGGGAAGCTTTTATCCTGGAACTCTGGCAGACGATTCCATTTTAATCACCCTTTGGTAGTGAGTACGTCAATGTTGTATTTGAAAAAGACTGAACAAATAAATCATTTTCGGAATAAATCCTAAATATATGTACATCAAAACTAACAGGCAAATTGACAAGACTTCTTCCACCCGCAGAGAAATAAATTCTCTTATTAGCGTGCAACAGGATTTATCGGATTTGTACCAGAAGGAAGAAGCAATGAAATGTTAAGGGATTAGCATTTTATGCTATTTGCTAACCAACAATATTTCAATTTTATTCTGACAAATGTTTGTTTGTTAAAGCATTAGTAAGGGTATAAATAGAGAAAGACTATCTGAAAGGATTACTGAGTGTCTTTTTTTTTTTTTAAAAAAAAAAAAGAAAGACCAAACTTTTAATGGAATTAAATCTGACCTTTTCACTCCAATATTTTATGATGTTCACTAGCTTATAAAACAGAAAATCAAAAGGCAGATACGTATGGAGAAAGAAAAAGTCATTAGCAAATCTGTTTCAAGCAGTAGTTCCCAACCTAGGGGGCGTGAAAGTATTGCAAGCGAGGGTAAAGGCGTACGAAAGGAAACAAAACACCACTCTAATATACACCGTATATCTTCACGGGATTCGTAACTACCATCTCACTTTATCTTATGTAGAACCGTCTTTATCAAAATTTTGACAATTTACGGAGGAAAAATAGGTCATGAAAGGTTCATGACAAATGACCTAATTGCGCGATTTTATGATTATCAGATTCAAAGTAAAGAAATTAGATGATGCTTGCCAATCGTGCAAATTGTATCTAACTCCTTTTTTTTTATCTCTCCGTTTGCTGGATCTCTTTTCCGTACAGGATGGTAAATTCAGACAGAATGGGTACTATTTGTTACGAAAGGTATAACTGCGCAAAAGTGCCAAGCCAGTTAAATGATCGTTCTCTTTTGAATGACAACGTTGAAGCGGTTCCAGCTCGGTTAGGAGACTAAACTGTTAAGAACCTCCGCTTCCAACTTTGCTCCGTGTTATTGAAGAGTTTGTCCGTCTCCAGGAAAATACGCCACAGATCGAAAAAGTTGATATTGCGAAGGTGAAAGTTCCGGGCTATATGTCGGGTGTATTGACAACTCGACTCTATGCAACTGTTGAAGACTTGGCGAATAGCTATGAATACATGGTTCACCCAGTACGTCCATTTGGAGCAGAGTTCTCTGTCTTTCGATCAGGGATGGATATTTTTTGTACAACACATCATGGAGTCACTGTAGTTTATGGCGTACACTTTACTGTCAACAGTCCAACCAAGTGTCACTAAGCTACTCCCTAATCTAATAGGCTACCCACAATGCACCAAATGCAAAGAATCACTCTGTGATTCTCTCAGACCCCCTGTGGAGGTGTGTCACCCCCTGAAATCCTCGATAGCAACCCCCAACTTTTTTTTCGGTAAAAAAAATAATATACAACACAGTACAATACTCCACTTACACCCTCCGATTTTTGACTTTACACCCTCCTTAAGGCTGGGATAGGGTGGAGGAAAGCATGTTGGAAGGTAGTCGGCCAGAGCCTAGTTAGTAAAGTAACCATCACAGCATTTGACTTGTATAACTGAGAAAAAAAACCTTACTCAGGATGGGCGGCTGCTGGGATCATTCCCACAACCTTCTGAATGCTGAGCCCACACGTCTGCCAACTGAGACAGCCGCTTAGTAACAATTAAAGCTGTGAAGTCCAAAACCACGCAAGTCCAGTTGAACAAATTTTGAGGACATGTAGCAAAACGGAATATTTCATGGATATGGAAACCTCAACATATGTCATTTGTACAGCTTTACGACATGCTGTATAGTATAATTCATATACATATAGTATAACAATGTTTAAATATAAAAACGTTATCAGAGTATTAGTTTGCATATATACTTACCCTTTACAGACGTTGTCAAAATTTGCTCAACTGGACTTACGCGGTTATGGTATTCATGGCTTCAGTACTAATCTCACAAGGAGACAGTCATTTCGATCATATCGAAACCTACGCTGAAACTTTGCTAGGAGAATCTACGTCCTATACAGAGGTAATATGCAAAGACTGCCCATAGTAACTGCAAGGTACCGATATAGGGTCTGTAATATTGGTCAAAGTGTACAAAAAAAAATATATTTTTATGATTCAATCAACAGAATTCACTTCTGCTTCACTTTCGTCCTGGAATGAAGTACTGCAGAGTTTTAGAGTCACCTTACACACCACAGCACGCCTCGCTAGAGATGTATTTAGGTGTCTGGATGCCCGAAATTCATATTTTTGTAAAATAGGTAAAATTATATGTATTTTTTACAAAAAAAATAATTTTGGGGGGCTACAGACGCCATAAATAGGTCCCTGGCGAGGTGTGCTACGGTGTGGAAAGTGATGCTACAACTCGGCAGTGTTCGATTCCAGGATGAAAGTAAAGCAGAAGTGACTTCTGTTGATTGAATTGTAAAAAAAATACACTTTTTGTACACTTGGACCAACATTCCAGCCCCTATCTCGGACCGTGCACTTAATATGGGCAGCTATTTTTTTTTTTGTAAGGACGTAGATTAACCTAGCAAACTTTCAGAGCAGGTTTCAATATGATTTCATTGAGAGTCTCCTGGTCAGTATCCCAAGCAGATTCGATCCAGTTTCATACGAAGCCTATTGAACATATCACTCTCTGGTTTTCATTATTTTATTAATCTTGCCCTCCAATAAACATTGCAACCATTCTCTGCAGTAACATTCCATACGTGCATATCACACACAACATATTAATATATTATTTGTGGAGCTTTTCAGTTTCTGCTACAAACAAAATATATTCAAATAATAAACACTGAATTGTGGTATATTTGACACAAAAAAACAACATATTTATAAATTTTACTTAATTAAAACATACACTGAGAAAAACTGTTGTTGTAGGATCCTTAAGTAATAGCTAAATGGAAACAGATAGGTTTAAGGTTTTTGAAATATGCTCAGTTATGTATTGCGGATGGTATGTCATTCCAGACGTACTGGTAAAAAAAAAAGAACATCGCGCTTCTTTCACACAGTACACTTAAATAGGACACGTGATGGCGTCCACGTTTGCATGGTGATACGTACAGCTGACGACGCCATCAGCACATCTGGAATACCATTATATCCTCAAATACATTAAAGAACATGTTTAAATCTTGCAGGCGTCTGATCTTGTTTCGTCATTAATTAAGGAGTCTCTAACATTATTTTTTTTCCTCAGAGAGCGCAAATGAAAAATGCATTTACTTACATATAATATGAAACATTTGCTTAGGCTATATGTTTCCTTTATCAGGATAAGAAATTGTCAAACTTAAGTGGGATTCCTTTCTTGACACCCCTAACTCACCTGAAAAAGAAAAACAAAAGCAATATTAATATTATACTTACATTAGCATTACAACTAGTGAAATATACACTCCTGCCCAAAAGAAAAGGTACAAAATGTACATCAAGTTGGATCCCGAGCCTCCCCAGTTCCCCAAGACCTGTAGAAGAGATGTTATTCGTTGAAGATTTCATAGCATCTGAAGTACCATTTTAAAAATGTAATTGTTATACCAAGTTGGCTGCACTGACAACCCTGTGACTCGTATTTTTACTCCTCATATTCCCCATGTTGTTGAAAAAAATATATTCAATGCATCATTTCTGATTTATTGAGAATTATTCATCTTCTTTCCATTGTTAGGCCCCAATTTTGGACTCCAAGTTGGAAATGCTGTATATCTAAAACAAAGCGGAATTTCACGCATGTTCATAAGACCTTTTTTTACTTGTTACGATGTCAACAATCACCTCTTAAATTTTAGAAACACCCTGTATACTTTATCATTTAATTACTACCTAGTGCTCCTTCGCAGTTCATAATAGCTCAATCTCATAGGGCATATATTAACTTTGTAGAGCGCCAAATAAATTAAAGTTAAAAATTTAAATTCGAGGGTTTCCACTTTAGAAGTTTACTCCGAATGTTGTGAATCAGTGGCGGTATTTTCACTAGCAACTGAGAGAATAAAGACTTTGACCTTTTCTGGTTTCTCTAAGTCACATCGCAAATCAGGGACACTACCATCACTGTTTCCCCTCCGACAGACAAAGGTGATGAAAAATATACAGAAATATTTGCCTCGCATGTTTCCCCTCTATGTTTCAACCTTTGTCTGTAACTATCTTGATATTTCTTTTTCCTGTCTTGCTGTTTCTCTTTCATATTTTCTCTATCTTCGTCTCTGCTATTCTCTCTTTCTTTGTTTCTCTTTCTGTCTACCTCTTTTCTTCAATTTATCTCTCTCTTATTATTACCTCCCTTTTCTCTCCCTTATTCACTCTCCTTTTGCTTTTCTCTTTTATGTGTTTCTTTACCATATCTTTATCATTACCTTTCTTCTCTCTCTCTTTCTGTATATTTGTTCTATCTTTTTTTCATTGCATTTACAGTGTTCTATTTTTTTAAAAGAATTTTACACTTTGGGAGGTGATTACTTCTGAACTAACATCAAAACGAGAATAAAAGTTCCTTTTATCAAATTTGGTAAAATCTATAGTTTCGCAGCTAGGGACACTAGCGTCTAAGGGAAGCACATGGAAACAAGACTTGGCCCACTCTCGCGCAGGCGCAGAGCTCCTTGAACTATAAGTAACACCGACAAGCGCTTGTTCCGCAATTCCTAACTTGGTATGTTGGTTAACGTAACGAAAAACTGAACCGGAGGTCCCGGGTTTGAATCCTAGCGTGGTTATTTTTACATATTTAAAAAAATAACTTTTTATGTACATACGCATCAGAAAATTTAATAAAAGTAGTGCCTAAGGATACATGGAGGTTAGATAAGTCAGGTACGGTGTCCTTTTATTGCACACGCGATTTGCACAGATACATTGTTTCCATGTGGGCACTCCTTAGACGCGAGTCTAGGGACTTACATATAGGTTACCATACTATTGTCGCAAATGACGTAATATCTTTAAAATAATGACGTAATGTGAGTCGATTTAGCATATCACAATAGAAGGTGCACCGAAAAAAATGTAATTGAGCAAAGTTTACTGTTGAGGAGGTCCTTTATGTATCTTTACCCTACCCTATCCCGGTCTGAACCTTACATGCCTAAAGGACATAAAAATAAATACAATTCAATTTTCGGGACACCCTGTATAAAGCAATATTTTGCTCCCTTCTTTCCCTTCTCTTTGTATGTAGCATTCTATCTCTCTCTGTTGGGTCTTTATTCGGTACCAGCAGACTCTATATCAATTTTTATCCTCATCTATTTCTCTATCCTTCGTTCTATTCCTGTCTCTAATTCTATCTTTCAATCTATGTATCCCTCAATCTATGTATCCCCTCTCCCCCAGGAAAGGATGGAGTTGATCGTAGTTCAAGAGAAATAAAGAGCGCGCGAAAAAAGAAAGGAAAAAAATGCGATGGCATTTGATGATGGTCTTTCAAAGACGACATTCCGTTGATCGCGAACTGAATGCTAACGAGCCAGTCAAACATTGATCTATCAAGATGTTCGACATGAAAGCAAATTGTTACCACGATCTCTTCGTTGTTGGATGGATATTTCACTTCCCTTCAATTACTTCAGAAATGGAAAGGAAATTTTACTTTACAACTATAATTTTTTACAGCGTTACGTACAGTTAAACTACTTGCCTAGTCAATATATTTTTTATTATATATGGCCTTTAGGCATTCTGGGCTCAAACCGGTATAGGGTTGAGGAAAGGATATTGGAAAGTAGCCGGACAGGACCTAGTTTGTAGGTACCATCCCGGCATCTTGCCTGGTGTGACTGAGGAAAAGCCCTGGAGAAACGTCACTCAGGATTGGTAGCCGCTGGGAACGTTCTAAGGACCTTCCGATTGCTATGCCAACTGTTTACAAATTGAGCTATTAGCCAATGAGGATGTTTGCTATATCCAACTGTCAATATTGTTAAGATCGAATATTGATATAGTTCAGCTTTAAATATTGCTTGTATGGGAATTATTTATTTTATTATATTTTTCATTGTATTTACAAAGAGAAATCTAGCAACGCGAGGAAGCACTGTTTATAGAAAAGTGATACGGAAGATAGCTAGAACGGAGTTAATTTAAGGATCATTCCTACATTCCTCTTGCAAAATTGACGAAAATTACTGTTAAAGCCGTACCCATGAATACCAGTTGGATCCCAGAAGGCGCACTCCCTCACAAGTGTGGATCCGAATATCGACAAATACAGGAACTAGGAGAGGGAGAGGGAGAGAGAGGGAGAGAGAGGAGAGAGAGAGAGAGAGAGAGAGAGAGACTAGAGAATGATGCGAAATTGTTGATAATGGAATATTGCTGAAATACTACTAACTCAATATAGAAATATTGTTACATATCGAGATTGTCCGTATGGGATCAATGTCGAATGTCTAATATAAAGAAGAAAAATATTGTTGCGCACCAAATTAATTTATTTTAGAATATTGTTGTAAGGTAAGTGTACCGATTATGGCCCGAGTCCCCAATATGGCCCACCCCCTAGATCTCTGCAGCTATCCGTTGGTGCTACTATATGTCACCGTAAATTATATCCCCATGACAAGAGAAAGCATTTTTGTGCGACTCATTTGTTTACGATTGGCGTGAGCAGCACCAGCTCCAGTTGAAGTGGCATATTGAGCAAGAAAATATTTGGCTGTTATTTTAGCATAGTAAGTAATGTTTCGTTTCTGTAACTATTTTTGGAAACCTAATCAGTATAATGCATGAATAATGTAGCTATGTGAACATACGTGAACATAAAACGTGTGTGACGCAATGCATTGCATTGTGTAACTAGCAGGTGCCAGAAAAAGTAAAGAGGTCAATAGTGCGCAATATGGCTCACCGTCATAACTGTTTACAATGAAAGAATTGGGTATTTGAAATGTTTGTACTGAACACTCATCATCATAATCTTTAGTAGTTAAAACAAATAATACCAGGTAATGAGGAAGCTATCAATTCTAATACAACGAATAAGAAGATTAAAACCAAAACAAAGCAAATCCCATCACGTTTAAAACGACCAGAATTTCAGCAACTGCTTCTAATAGTCCTGAAAAACCAGTACTGAGTTGCCCCAAGTCTTGTGAATCTTTGTTTTGTTACCTTTGACAAGCAGACAGGGTTGCAGACATTCATATTTGCGTGTCGCAGCGCAAATACGTTCATGAAGAGTGTGTTGGAATCACTGCTAAAAATTACGGACCATTTCTTTGTCCCTCATGTGAGACGTGACGTTGTAAACGTCTTCGTTTGTGTTACACTTCTTCTTATTGGTTCATATTTTGTCTTCTGGAATGTTTACTTGTTTTTCACAAATTTTGGTATTTTGTATTAATACAGTATTCTTGGTTTTGCAATATCATATAAATTATGTATGCTTGTAATGTATATTTCTCAGTATGTAGCATATATGAGTAATACAGAAAGATTACACATCACTTTTGCCACACACGCTCTTGTTTTCTATAGCGGGCCATATTGGGAACACCATGTTCCCAATATGGCCCACTGGCAACATTTTAGTTTTATACATTTATTACATTTTTATACGTTATTTCTAGAAGGCAAATGTATTTTTTCATTTGTCAAAATAGTATCCCAACTTGATGGTTCAGTCGATTCGCACGAAAAAAAACAGTCTTTCTTAGTGAAAAAAAAGTTAAGGTGCCTTAACTTCGGGGCTTATATTGCAAATTCCAAATACCGATGCATATCTAGTTTATTGATATCTGAATATAGGTCAAAATATCGAATTGCCCTTACAGTTCAAAAATTTATCTAAACTTCATTGAATATATAAATTCGTTTGGTTTCAAAATGGAGTTGCATGTGGGAATCGATTACATTAGAACATCGTTGACTTTCTGATATTGTAATTTTGAAACAATTATAATTAAGGTAACTTTAGCACAGACCGGATGGATTATAATGGAAGGATTGGTGGAATAAAGAAAATGGGAGAATCCCAAGGAAACCCACACACATGGTGTTTGTCAAGCACAAAACCCACATGGCATAAGCGGGGATCGAACCGACTCCCTAGCACAGAGGTGAGCGCTGTACCATTGAGCTACCGAGGCCAGTTTCTTATCTAAATCTTTGATATCTGAATATCGTTAGAATTCTGGTATCGATATACCTTTGAATATCGAGTCCGTTGATATGGTAATATAATTGGTTACTTAATATCTCTTCATCCAAGTATCACCGGGTAAGACCGAAATGAATTGAGATGGCTTAGCTTTCCTTAAAAGACCTGCCACGTTAAGCAAAACACTAATTATGATGATGATTCTTGATATCGTTTATAAACATAATAATAATAATGATAGTCCTAGAATTATTATTAATCATTTTGATTGATGTAATGTTATGATTTATTACATATTTTTCTGGAAAACGTGAAGAGACGTAAGGAATTGATAAGAAAATGAAATAAAATGAAATTAATGACAAATTAAAAAGACCATCAGTCGAGTTCAATAAAGCATAGCAATTACAGCGTAAAATAAAGATTGAGGGTTAAAATATTGTAACAAATGTTCAGTATTGAATGTTTGAGAAAAGCACCTGCATCACACTCTGAAGAATAAAACAACGTTTCCTCAAAGCTTCAAAGAAGTACATTTAACTTTCTGTCAATACGCCTCAACTATTTTTCTATATTCTACCAAAAACAATCTAACTACATGCTGTATTTGAGTACCATCTGTGGATGAACAGAGAAACCACTAAAAGACACATTTTCTGTTTATGCAGAAAGCAAACATTACTGCAGCCCCATCATTAGAATTATTTGAATAACTTAGCATCTTTCTGGCTTTCAAAAGAAAATCATTTGCTTGTATGTGGTATATTTAGTCACAATATACAGGGTGTTGAAAAATGTTATTCATAAATTGTACACACCAAAGCAAGAAGGAGTGGCACCCAAACATTCAGAGGCATTGTAACAGATGACGTAATACTTCGTTAAATAATGTCGTAAGACGTGTCAGAATTGCAAACTACCAGTGATTCCGCCAAACCGCCCCTTGTAGGGATGTCACTCCCAAATCCTCGAGAACATCCACCAATTTTAACATTTTTGCTGTCAAAAATTCGATCGAAACTATGCAAAACTTTATTTACACCCTCCCAATTTTGACATTACACCCGCAAAACTGAAAATCCTGGCGGAATCTCTGGAAACTACAATAGTAAAGTTGTATCTAACACATCTATTTAAGCAAAGATTAATGAGTGAAGTTGCATCGTAGAGAGGATTTCAAGGATTGTCTATTGTGCAGTGTTAAGCCGACATAACAATGAAAGTTTTACGTCGGGAATCCCATCTAAGCGGTACTCCCGCAATCATAAACTTAAGGTTTACCCGAGGACAAGGTACTGATGTGCGAATATTCAAACTAGCATTAATTTCTTAAATGGAGAAAACTTAGCAAATGAAAAGGACCTGTCAGATTTAGACCCGAAGTCATAGTTTTCCCCACCCTTTCCGATCATGAAGAATTCAAATGTTTATGGCTCATCTCTGTCTGACTTGTAGTTACTGAGATCTGCGAGGTGTCAGAAAACAGGAAGTACAGACGCACAAAGAAGTTAAAAAGAAGTCTTCCCCGTATTCATACAAGGGCTCTAGAAAGAACAAAATTTTGGGAGCGTTCACAAAAAAGTAATAAAATTTTAAGTTCCATGGTATATTTTTGTATAAATAGAACAAAAGTTACCCCGTTTTGGTATTCAGTCCCAGTTAAATATTGTAATATCCCATGATTTAAAAAAAAATACTCAATCATAACTTCCATTTCATGTTCTTAGAATATTTTTTTCCTTATTTAAGAAATGAAATTCAATCTCAAAGCGGATAACGAATATTATCTAAAATTTTTAAAATAAATGGATCTATAAGGGGTGGGATAGAGGGCGCAATAGAACACAGTAATCTCAGTCAGAGCAAGGTGGAGACAAAATCTTGATGCTCTGAAACATTAATATGGAATATAGACTTCTTTGACTTTTAAACATGCTTGTAGTAAATTACAGAAGGCAAAAGCTAATTAAAGAAGATCTTCGTTTCGCTCATCCCCTAGCTCTAAAACAAGGGGAAAAAAATGTCGCTCTGAGAGACATCTAACGGCAGACGGAATCATTAGAGTATATAATGCAATACCGCCTTTTGAGATGTACATTTTTGTAAAAAAAAAAAAAACGAGAATGAAGGGAGAAAAAGGCGTGACAACTCCTCCAAGAAAGAGAAAGAGATGATAAAAGGAGAAAACGACATACGAATATAAGTGGAAATGCTTTTACAGGGGGGTGAAAAGAGAAGGGAGATCCTTACGTCATTTCTGCATTTCCCTTCCAAGTACTTCATAAAGCATTATGAATACCCTAATTTGTGTAATGGAAAGTATGATAAGGCTGATGTAAGCTCGTGAATAGGGAAATTTCGGGGTTGAGGTATGGGGGGGAAGAGACTGGGGAGGACACTGGAGACAGAAGCAAGAAACTCGTTTAATTTTCGCTTAAACCGGAGTCATCCAACGAAACGCTTCTCTATCGTGCTTGAAAAGGCCTCTCGTAATACAATATAGTATACATAAATGTGTGTGTGCGTGCGTGTGTGTGTGTGTGTGTGTGTGTGTGAGAGAGAGAGAGAGAGAGAGAGAGAGAGTTGTGAGGGCGTGGAGGCCTTGAGAGAGAGAAGATTTGTTAAGGATGAGCCAGATAATACCGTCTGCACTGAAGATAACTTTAGAAAGAATTATATGACGGGAATAAAAAATAGTGAAGACTTTAAATATGTTTAATATCCTAATCGGTTTCCCTATATTTGTTACATTTAGAATTGTTATACAGGGTGCTCAAAAAATTAATTCAACGGCAATTTCCGTGGCTTCCTAAAATCGAAATAAGAAAAAGAAGTTCTATTGTAGAACTGCCGAGACATGTGTAGTTTCCGATATACGGTAATTATAGGACAAGCCAGAAATTTCATTGGATTTATTATTAATCAATGAAATGATTTCATTAGAAGTGATACTTACTTAAAACTATACAAAATCTTGGCCAGAGCTAAATTAGATCAAATATTTTATCAAATACGACAAGAAATAAGGTTGAAGCAGTGCAAAGATTTTTTTTTCAACTTGTGTTTTAAATTTAACTTGGTATATTTTTTTTTTCATGTGATTATCATTTTTGGTGCAATTATTTTAACATGAAAACTCTTAGAACAAAGAACAATATATATATATTCTGATAACATATTCCTCCATGGGGTGCTAACTTATAAAGTTTCGAGTTCTTACTGCATAGGGAGAACATATTTTAATGTCGTCTTGTATCGAACTAGGCTTCACAATTTATTATCTACAACTGATCATGGGGGATATCGTGCTAAAATAACATCCTGAATTACACTGAATAAGATTTCAATACGGTATAACACTATTATTTTAATTATGACCAGTATTTAGTGTATTAACCCACTGACACTTAATCTACTGAATTATAAATTAACATATGTTATTTCATTATGTATTAATATACCTAGTGCTATATATTGGCTTGTAAATACAGCTATTTATAGTACTCTAATAAAGTTTATTATTATTTTACAGCCCAAAATTTAGGCAAAATGCAAATTGTTGATAATGTTAGCGATAATATAGCAAAGTCTTGTTGGAGTTAGTTTTGATGTTATTAGGGTTATAAAACCCAATTTTATTTGTCTTTATTTGCCTATTTGAGTATTTAATACCTATGTGAATACCTAAATGCCTATCAATGTCCTATTTTTTTTATCTTTTTATTAAAAAATAAAACGCCTATAAAACAATTATTTTATAATTCAAGAAATGAAGTATGACAAACACTAGCAAATCTGAATGATTCATATATTGTACTGGATAAGATCAAGTTTTTACACAAAGTTAAATGTTTATTTAGCTATGATGACTCTATCTTATTCAAATTACTTAAAAAGTGGAGGAAAATGGTCAAAATTACGAGGCATTTTACTAAAATAATGTTATTTTAAGGGTTCAATTACATTTATTATCCAAATGCATGAAGCTTGTGAGATCCAGTAATCAATTATTTTAAAAAGCAAGGAGGAAAACTTAACTATCTCATAGGGTTATATAATATTGTAAATAGTTTGTTAACCGACAACATTCCCACCTAGCGGACTTTAGGTTATAAGGGCGCACACGGTGGCGTAGGGTCTCGTAACCTCAACACGATCTACCTACCAATTCTTACCTCAGAAAAGTGGAAAATTTACAAGGGAAGGAAGAATTATCAATCTATTCGGTAGCCAGATTTTTTAAAGCAGCAAAACGGGACATTTATCTAAATTCCCTAACGAAAAAAACAGGACAAAATAAAAATGAATACACTGTAATGTTAGATCATTTTGATACCGATGTTTTAAAACTAATAAATAAATTGAATAGCAAAGTACGATCCTAATCCGGGATCGTGTGCAAAAATGTACTATACTGGGACAAATGAGAAACATTTTTACGTCAAGTTCAAACGCAAGGAATTCAGTGAATAATTTGGGCAGATTTGAGAAAATGCAAATATCTTTTACTTGTGAAAGCTGAAATTGCGTATTCTTCCTGTACCGCAACGAGTAAGACCCCTTTCATTTTTAGTTAGTAGTTGAGTAAAATAGTATTTTGTATTATTTGTTTATTCATGGCTCTCTATTGTTATTATTACTAAAGTTATCATCATGTTCATACTTCTATCAAAGTATTTGATTAACGTTTAAACAATTTTTTAACGGTTGTATTTTTTTTTTTTTTTAGTCATTGAACGACTGTATCAAAATACTCATTCGTATTGAACATTTCAAAGGTACTGTTGCAAGAGGGAGGGCAAGGAGGTCCGTACGATAACATTGGTAGAAAATACGATCCAACTGAGACAGGCGTACGATATTCTTATGTTGATTGGGTGGCAACATTGATCTCCACCAAAGTGAGGTGTTGAGTTGCAAAGACAAAAGTGTATTTTGCGGTAATTCTGTGCCGATAAGTAAGAGATTTCATTGATGTTGCCATCAACAAATTCAAACGTGATACTGTAATTCATAAAAATCTTCAAAAACGGGACATTTTGGCGTCTCGTTTTACGTCTGAAAAAAAAAAAGGTCGAGACAGAGGCTTAAAAAAAGGTACTGTCGTGGCTAATACGGAACGTCTGGTCACCTTAATTCGCTATCTAATTGATTAATTTTATTGATTTTCCCCGTCTAATTGGATTGTTTTGATACCAAGGCAACAGAAATATCCACACGAGTCGAATGTAGCCCCCGAGCCTTCTATTGGGAAGGCCTACTTTAGGACTTAGTTGGTCTCCAAGGGTATTATTCTAAAATTTTGTCATTTTCTTCTTTAACACACTCCCCTTCTCTCTCTTTCTCTCTCTCTTTCTCTCTCTCTCCCTCTTTATTTTTCTGAAATTACTAAACATACATTTAACCGTAAAAGTCAACATTTTTAACAGTAACAATACTAAATGAACGTAGGGGATTATTCGTTCTGAAAGAACCACATTTTTTTAAACTTCTCATTTCTCCAGGGAAACAAGCTCTCATAATCGTATGTAATATATTTATTAGAATCTTCTACTTTATGTAATATATTTATTAAACCGGCATAAGAGAAAATATTGTTAATTTCTTTCACAAATCATTTTTCTAAAATTTGCTCGCTCACTTAGATCTTAATATGTTTTAGTCCTTTCGAAATATTTAGTGACTTCTTTATCGAGCTATTTTCAAGGTTTTTAGTGCCTATATACATGCCTATTTATCTTCCTATTTTAAGCCTTCTAGAACTTATTTCCAAGTTTTCTACTGTCTATTCGCTTGTCAATTTTCAAGGATTTAAAGCCTACTGGTTTGGATATTTTTAACAGTTACAGCCTATTTGCCTGCTCGTTTGAAAGAATTATAGTGCCTAGTTTTCTGCCTAATTTTAAGAGTTTTATTGCCCATTTGCCTACATATTTTATAGATTTTAAATTCCTATTTGCCTGCCTATCTTCAAGGCTATTAGTGCCTATTTTAAAAGTTTTATAACGTGTTTCCCTTCCAATTTTAAAGTTTCTAGTGCATATTTTTTCCAGAAATTTATTATCGAAATATATTATTAGCAATATTAATAGTAGGAGGAAGAAAAGAAGAGGAAGATATAAATAAGAATTTAAACTCGTTACCATTGTCGTCTGTCACTAACAATAAGTAAAGAAAAAAAGGTTTCAAAGTGTTATTGGTCTTCAACATTTTTAAGTACTCTAATGATCACCATTATTGTAAACGGTCAAAATGAGGGAAATATATTTTTTTCCATCTGAACTTTTCCTTCAGCATCTAAATATGCTTAATGTTTTCGAGTTTCTCTTTCATTATTTTTTTTCTGTCATTGCCACTAATGAGACAAATTACTTCTTTTTCTTTTTTTTCCTATCCTTTCTGCGTCAGTTCCCACCCCACCCTATTTCTATGCCCCATCCTACTCTCTAAACTGTCGTTTTAACGAAATCAAATTTTGGTAGGTTTTTTTTTAAAACTAGTTTTATATTTTTTTTTTGTTGTTTTCGTTTCTTTTTTCTGAAAGAGGTGTTCCAGAAAGGGTCTGGAGGAAAGAAAAGAGGGGGTTGAAACTCCCCAACACCAAGTTAAATTCATTTCAGAAAAGAGCAAAACGAAATAACGTTTTACAAAAAAGTATTTTTTTTTTTGTTTCTCTTGTATTTCTGACGTTATTTTCTTTCGACTGTGTCGAAGCCTAAAACAACGATTGGTTGCACAGAAGATGGCGGGAGAAGATGTGCGCGCGCGCGGGAAAGTAATGGCAAAAAGTTAGATCATTACACAAAAAAAAAGCTTGGAAAGCATTTGAGCAGAAAAATGTTTCAGAAATTAGTGAAGCTAAAAGGAAGAAAATGCTTTTTAAGAAAAAGACAACTGAAAAGAAAACTACGAGACGCGTTCGTAGTTAACATCACGAGAAGTTTTCTTTTCTTTCTTTTTGCCCTCGTTTCTTGAAAGAAACCAGCAGATGCAGTAAACATGTACAGTGAAATTTCAGTCCTTCTTTCCTTTTGCCATCTAATCTTGTACTACTGGAGACGGAAGGATAAACTGGTACGTTCATTTTACCCCCGCTAGATGGCAACACAGTCTAATTTTTATTATTCATTCCAGAAGTATCGTTACGGGTGTAAATTCAAGTAAATAAGAGAATTGAAAATATTTATTTTTATTGTGCTCAAATGTGAATAGGAAATAGAAAGATGTAATGTAAAATCTAATAAAACGAGCCATTTAATATTTAATATTAATAAGCGAAAGTTCAGATGAGCGTATTTTTAAGGTTTCATAATTTTTCATCCTGTATTTTCCTTGAACTATTTCATTTATTACTTACTGATCAGTTACTTCTGAAGGAACTATTTGTAATATCACACTTACAATTCTTCATTAACTAAAGTAACCTGAATGTTATTTGTATGATCTTCATTCTGAAACACTACTTACCCACCACTTTCGTTAACCATTCTTCCCGCCAATATTTTTGTGACCTTCGCAAAAACTGTTTGAGTACAATTATCTATTTCAACTGAAACTAAGGTATCAATTATTAGTTTAAATATCTGAGCCAGCCATACTTGAATGGTTACAGAATCGTTCCTCTGAGGATATGAACTGAAGTTCAACTTGACTGTGTTGATTCGTTGGACCTTATTAGCCGCCATCACTCGTTATATAATAAATATGAATGTCATACACTGACACAGCAAAATAACTATTTTATTAATGTAACGACTCCAAGATCGGTCTAGAAAGCCCCTAATACGCCTGTTCGTGGCCAGGTGGCGCGCAGTACTGACCACACTGTCGTCACTCAGGTGGACGCAGTTCCATCAAGCGCGGACAGATGGCGTTGGGGCAGGCTCAGGACATTTGGTCTGTAACGCCCGTGGTTATTATTATATTATTATTAACGACACTAGGAATATTATAAGCAAATTAGCACTTATTTATGTAAATACTTAAACTTGCCTTTATAATATGAAGCAGACGAACCCCTTAAGGGGCCTCCGTACCTACGCTACGTGTGTGTTTTCATATTTTTATAGATACTGGACAAATGATATCCAATAATGAAATTTTGGAAAGCGGCCACACAAAATGAACTACCTGACATTTTGATATTGTTTATTTTAGCTGAGAAATTAAGATATCCGTAGTTGATGACGTCATACGCCTGCGCAATTATGGGTATCCTAATTGCTCGGCTAAAATAGACAATGCCAAAATTTCAGATAGTTCATTTGATACATTTTACATGTATTATTGGGGCCGCTTTTCAAAATTTCGTTATTACTTGTCATTTGTTCAATTTCTTTAAAAATATGAAAAGACAAAGGCAGCGTAGGTACGAAGGCCTCTAATGAGTTCGACTACCCAGATGGGCATAGTGCATGGAAGGTATTAACTAAATTACCTATGGATGGACCTATCACTTTATTTCTTCTACGTAATATTATCGAAAAAAGACCAACTTTAATTTTGATAGTTTTTTTAAATTTAAATTTATTTATGTAGTCAATTTTCGCTCATTCCGGAAGCAAAGGGTAGGGAAGAGGAAAGTACCATCCCGGCCTTTCCTTCGTGTGATAAAAAAAAACTGAATCAGAATGGACGGCCGCTGATATCACTCCCAGAACGTTCCGATTGCTAAGCCAACGCTCGAGTAACTTAATTATGGTCGCTTGGTACTCGATGGCTTTCTTAATGTGGGCGATATTGTTATGAATTTCTTAGTACGTGTTTTAATATTACTTGCTTATCTTTTCACCAATACTTACTGGTTTCATTGTCATTTATAAAAAGTATATAAAAAGATCCTGTATTATCAGTTTTTTTAGAATGTTTTAATCTTAGTAGCCAGCAGGCTTATACAGTTAACTCCTACAGGTTTTCAATTGTACAATGTTTATTCTGCTAGAATTATTCGATTCACGTACACCTAGAGCTAATTTACACATCCTCTAATAAACAAATGTAAGTGTAATAAGGTAAAGGTATCAGTTCTAGTCACTGCTCCAGTGGTCGTCATGTTTTAACTAAATGTGTAAAAATCAGAAAAGCTTTCATCGTTTGGTGACAAAAACAGAGCAAGTTAGCAATCTGGTACGTAACAGACATCATTAATATGCTTATTGCGTCACTTCGTTTAGTAGAAATGTCTTGTGTTCGGGCGGCAAGTTCGTGTTTCCTGCTATTTCCATGGGTTTCTTATCAAAAAGGTGTTAAGCAAGTGGCACTAAAAAATAAGCATTGAAGTTTACATGTGCATAAAATACCTCTTTAATGATCAAATTAATTATCAGATTATTAAGTTTGCGTGCCTTGACTGCTGCTTTCTCTACATTGAGGGGTGACGACTATTGGTGCAAGTCAAATATACTTTGCATCAATGCTCCTCGTGGGTGACGATTACTGGTGAAAACTTGGTACTTAATATTTTTTACTCCGGAAAGTGTTAAATTTAATTTACTGTGATGGTCAATTTATCATAAAAATTTTATGGTGATAGCCTCACTCTTGCCAGTAGCCGTCAGTAAAATTCAAAATTTAAATTCGTACGTATTCCTCCGGAAATCAACTCAAATCTTTTAGAGAAGAAACCTTCTAGCAAGCCCTCTGTGCCTCTTTCCTTTCAAGCACGCTTTATTTTGTCAGGATCCAGTGAAGATGTAAAAAGAGGATACCATGCATATTTTCCAAACAAATATTTGTAGAACATTGAGTGACAACTACTGGTGCATTGGTGTGACGACTATAAAAGAAGAGCAAAATTTACGGTGACGACTACTGGAGCAAAATTAGGGTTGTAAAGAAACGTAATTCTATCACTATAATGAAAAACACCGAATAAATTTATCCTATTATGCTATTGCACGAGACCTGAAGTTGCTAATGAAGTGAAAAAATAGAGTATTTGTTACACATAGATCTGCAGAAAGCACTTTCTGCAAAATCCATCTTAATATGCCGAGAACTGGTGCCTTTACCTTAACATCAGATTTATAGTTCCATATAAATATTATGAGTACGAGGTACATAGAACAATAGGGATTTCGTGGTTCTTTTCCATACTCAAGATGGCGGAGGCCGCACTGCCAGATTGACCGGGAGCTACTTTTAGCTTATCAATTTGGCAGTACCGGTGCCTCCTATTCTAATTCCTCCATGGTTTATTCCTTAAAAAATAGAAATAAAAGTAATTTTTGCTCAGTGAGTTGCCATACAAATGTCAATCTTCGTGAAGAAAAAGGAACTGCATTACGGCATTACAAACTATATGTTATTTCAAAGCTAAGATCTGTTATTTTTCAAATGCAGTTATTTGGTTTCGCTACAAATTTCAATGACTGATTTTACGGCAATCCGTGTATTTTTCCTAGCGCATCTCCCTAATTTTACAGAGGATTGAATTATTAAGCATTTGCTGAGTTCGGAATGATACAAGTGGACACCTTTCTTACTGATTATTACTAGGATTTGTCCTCAGTCACTCCAGGAAAATCAGGTGAAGTAATACACTGAATATGAAACGCAAAGGAATTGATGTTTCGTGGCTATATATTTTTTTTCGTTTGCGTGGTTTGGTGTCTTTCTTTCTCACAAACCATCGGCAGCAGCAGCATCTTCCGTGATATTTTAGTATCCATGGTTACAATTTCTACATAAAATTAGTTTCCTTTCTCATTACTTACAGCCCTTTCTCTGTGAAAACACCCAGATGTTAACGTGGAAAGCACATTTTTTAGTGACATTCTGCAAGCCGTGTATTTTTTTAAAACTTTTTTCATCTGACCCTGGTTGTTGTTTTTTTCTCAATTTGATTTTCAACGAAACCTTTTACCACATATAAGAAATGTTTCCGAGCTACGAGTTCTTTGTTTGAAAGTAAGTATACAAAACGTGGGAGTTACTTTCTGATTTGTGGCCCAACACACTTGCCCTTCTTTAAATTAGCCTTTAACCGTTTGACTCTCATATTTTCCTTCTTTGAATGTTGAATTTGAATATCATTTATGTCTTTACGTATCTATGGCTCAGGCCTGGATACGAAAGGGGAAAGGATGCTGGAAGGATCTAAGTTTGGAGTTACCGTCCCGGTATTTGTCTGGTATGACTGAGGACAAAATCTGGCAGAAACCTCAGTCAGGATGATTTGTCTTCTCTATACTCTGTTACTAAGTTGTTGTTTTTTCGTCAAATCGAGATTTATCGGAAGAAAGAACATGAGATCATTTCCAGGATCGACCAGAAGAATTTTGCGTTTTTTTGCACATTTTAACCAACACGACGAAACCCGTGACTCATCTCTAACAGGCACAGTCAAAGTGAGATTATATAAATGTCGTCTTATCCATTTTTTTGTTTGCAATACTGCCAGACTGCAACGTCAAAATTAAAACATTCGCTTATTTTGCAAAATCAAAGGTAAGATAACACGAAAATTGTACATCATAAACAATGCTAAAGATTAAGAT
The DNA here is from genome assembly GCA_022664845.1 of Lepisma saccharinum. Lineage (NCBI taxonomy): Eukaryota > Metazoa > Arthropoda > Insecta > Zygentoma > Lepismatidae > Lepisma > Lepisma saccharinum. The sequence continues at coordinate 33,869 of JAGDQP010012021.1, forward strand.
TTGGATTCAGTATACCGGGCCGCCGTATCTCAGTGGTAGAACATTGCTGTAGAATTCGGGAGGTCGTGGGTTCGATCCCAGCAGCCGACCATCCTGACAGATTTTTCAAGGTTTTTTCCTCAGTCACACCAGGTTAATGCCGGGATGACACCTTCAAAATAGACCCTGGCCGACACCTTCCCAAGTCTTTTCTCCTCCTTTATCCCGGCCTGAGCCTTAGATCCCTAAAGGTCATAAATAAAATTCAATGGATTCAGTATGCACAAATCTATAAGGAACTCATATTTACAGCAATGTTACCAAAATGTCGTTGTGTAATAAATTCTACTAATAATAGACTCAAGTTGTCCGACACATTTGCACGTTCAATTTCTCTACGTGTCGTCACAGGTTCAAGTCCGGTCGGCATCAATTTATCGTTAAAGCGTGAACTTACATTGCATCTGTTCTTGAAGAAGATTTTTTTGAAACATTGTTTCGACGGTTCTTTTTTATTATTATTATTACATACATTACGATATATTGCATTAAGGTTCAATCGAATTTTTCATTTCCATTTTTAAATCAATAACTTTCTATTAATTATCTTAAGTACGGTAGATGGAGGAAACATTTGTAACTTTTACAACTAAATTATCGGGTTTTTATGCAACTAATTTAGCTTAATTTGTCCACAAATAACTGTGTTCTTTATATCTCAATTTAAACAAAACTATTTAGCTTCAAGTCTCATTTATTTTTAGCACATTATTACACTATGTAATTGTAGTTTGCAGTAACTTAACTTCTATTTCGGTATCACAATTGAAACATCCAGGAATAGTTCAGTAAATTTGGATTGTTCCTAGATTCTTCACTCAAGATAGCTAATCCTTCACTTTTTATATCTAAATAACCATGATAGAATGGGTAATCAACTTTCTAATTATCACAACTACAAAAATCAAAGCTGCGGAGGAGATATCTAAGAACATCATAACCCAAAGAGGTGTTCCTCAGGGGTCAGCACTGAGTTCCATACTATACTTTATCTATTTTAATGATACAAACACTTCACCACACAATCAAACTGAACTTGGTCTGTTTGCAGATGACACTGTTTATTGGACTACTGTCAAACCAATCATCAGTAATCTACAAAATATAGCAAAAACATTTACCAAATGGTGTAAGACTTGGAGGCTAGAACTAAGTGAGAACAAAACGCAATTCGTTTTTTTTTTTTTGTACCCTTCTGGACACGCACAAGGAAAGACAAGAACAAATGTTTTTGCATGAACAAGACAAAACCGATAAGTACAGCTAAATACCTAGGGTGTCGCCCTGGACTATTACTTTCAAATCACACATTCTAGATAGAGGAGAAAGGCCTTCAGGTTTTTGCACCTCTAAAATCAACCCTTCTCTTCAAATTAAAACCAGAATTTACCTATGCATATTAAGACCAATGGTAATCTACGGACATGGATTATACAGTTCCAATATTAACACCGACTTGCTGGAAAGATACGTTAGATATTGGGTTAGAGTTTCACAAAGAATGTGGAAATCAGATATACTAGCATACAAAAATATCCACATTACACCTATTGACATCTACCTGAAAGAAAACAGGAAAAAATATATATATACTCTGAACTAAGGACGAAAAATTCGTCCGACAAAACTTACAATTTTTAATTAATCACAAAATACTACGCCCCAACATCACATACTAAGAACTCTTACATATATAATTATAAATATCCAGAGTGTACTCCAAAATTCATCTTATTAAACTCAACAACGGATGCTACGATGACAATCCAACGCAACTAAGCAAGACAGCAAAAGAAAAAACCCTCGAACAGGTGATTGTAAAAATCAGGATCACTTTCATCCCATCACCAAACCCAAACTTTATTCAAAATTCCCAGTACCCATCCTCAACAGACGCACAGACAAGACACCAAAACTAAACATAAATATTCCCTTAATATTAACGCACAATATCCAATAAAAGGCTGGGTTCCCTGGATGGTTGTTCCCTGGTGCTTGCGGGAGTTGTTCCTGGTTCGGAGTCCGTTTCTAACAAACCATATTTCAATCTCAATCCCAAAACATCTTAAAACACCAAGGAAGAAAATAGCATAAATCGGCTAGAAGTTCCTCCTGGGGACCCTGAGGGCACTGGGAACTTTACTAAACACACTGTGGGTGGGACATACGATCTACGTTTTCTAATAAAAAAATAACTTCCTCCTTCCAGATTCTTAATCGAGTCTCCTAGTCATTTATTAGACTTTCTAGTTTCTTCTGCAATCTATAGACTAAAAAGCAAGCTAGAGTAAAGAGCTCTCTCTTGCTTGTTGATGCACTGAAAATGGCCCATACTGAAGATAAAAATAGAACGATAACATATCACATCATTTGAAAGACTAATATTTTTACTAGTTCATATGATCGCCCGTTGGTACGGAGGTCAAAAGTATCGGGTTATCCCATAAGTAATGTATGTGCTATGACGGCTGAAATGACGCCATCTGCCTAGCGAATAGTGAAGAAGGCACGTGTCATAGTTGAGTCATATAGGACACTTGATTGTGTAGCCGTCTGTAGAAGGAGAACGGTCTACTTCATGTTTTGGAAGTGTGGCTTCTGTTTGCTTATGGTAGTGTAAGAGGACCACATGCGGCATGTCATGCTGTATGAACTTCACCAGGAACATGCAGCCAGCGCAGCGACACGAAACATCAATGCAGTATATGGTCAGGGTATTGTGAATGTGTGAAAGTGCCAGAGGTGGTTCCAGAGGTTTCGGTCTGGGGACACCAGCCTTGTCCGATAAGCCACGAGTAGGGATACCTGTGCAACTGGATAATGATGCCCTGCGATCAGCGGTGAAGGCAAATCCAATGAAAATTGTTGAAGAACTGGTCAGTGAACTCCATGCTACCCATCTGACCGTTCTTCGTCATTAAAAAGGCGTTGGGTACGTCTCGAAACTCGAAAAATGGGTACCCCATACGTACCTCAACAAAAGCAGTATCGAGTTGACATTTGCAGTCACAGACGTGAGCCATTTCTGGAAGAATTGTGACAGGGGATGAAAAGTGGGTCCTCTACCATAACATTTCATTATTTTTATAATATCGGATCAATCAAACTGTCTGTAGCGCTATTCTTTATATAATGAATATATGTTGTCATCCGTATTCCGTCATATGCTTCTGTTTTGGTCCCCTGTGTTTTTCTAAAAACCTTGTTTACGGACACTCATAATTCGTGTTTATCTTTCCGAGGTGCACTTCTAACTTTTGTATCCATAAAGTTTTATTATTATTATTTATACAGAACGGCTATTCTGCTGGTAATACTTTACTGTTGTGAAAGTTGGAGTATAACTCTAGAAGAAGAACATAAATTACGAGTGTTTGAAAATAAGGTCTTAAGAAAGATATACATTCCAAAACGGGACGAGATGACTGGAGAATGGAGGAGACTACATAATGAAGAACTTCACGGACTATATGACTCACTCGATGTTGTAAGAATAATGAAATCGTGACGACCAAGATGGGCAGACCATGTAGCTGTGATGGGAGGAAAACGCAGACTATATTTCATCTTGGTTGGAAAGCGGATGGAAAGAGACCGTTGGGAAAACCGAGTCGACATTGGGAGGACATTATTAAAGGGATCTTTGAGAAGTAGGTGTTTGTGATGAAAACTGGCTTGATCTTGCCCAGGGTAGAATCCTATTCCGAAAGTTTGTTACTGCGGCGATGAACTTGCGAGTTTCGTAAGTCATAGAGTAAGTAAGTATTATTATTATTAGTTTCACAGATAATCATAATATTCTACTATCTGGGAAACTATTTGTCAATAAGTTACAATATGAAAATCTAAATGGATTGATTCTTTATATTGCAAAACAATTACAGGTAAATATGTTCCCTGTGCTGAGCGAACGTGCTGTAGACAGCGCGAGGGATGTGGAGGTAGCACTGCACATATTCTCGACCTACGACGCTAAGTGAGGTGGGGTGGTCATTTACTTCCCAAGGTAGTCAGGAGTACAAAGGACATTCTAGTACTCTATATGATAGGAGGCTTAGTTCATCCAGAGCTGTTACCGCCCATACAATTCATTTTATCTTATTATCTCAGAGCGCCAGGCTTGGGAGCAATGAAGAAAAGTCTCCAGCGTCCTGACCCGGATTTGAATCCTGACTGCCCAATTCGTAGACTAGCGTGTCAACATAGAAAGTCCTATTTTCGAAAGCCTCAAAGAACTCAACTAAATCGCGTGGTCATAAAAATGCACCCAGCCTGACTTTTCTAACCTAACCTAACCAATGGTTAGTAATTTTATTAAATTTCCTAATGAGTATATGACATGAAAATTATTATAGGCGACCTAAACGCAAAAATAGGGAAAGAACACTATTACTACCCAACCATAGGAAAATTCAGTGCACATAATGAATCAGACGATAATGGATACAGGATAATAGATTTCGCCGTCTCTCGAAACATGACAATATCAAGCACATGGTTCCCACATAAGAGAATCCACACCGTTACCTGGAAATCACCAGACGGACAGACGGAAAACCAAATCGATCACGTGGTCTTAGACAATAGATACTGCAGTAGCATATTAGATGTCAGAACTAAAAGAGGAGCACATAGTGACTCCGACCACTATTTAGTAACAACGAAAATCAGAAACAAAATAAGCAAAAAACTGAAAGAAAACCTCGAACCCCTAACAAGATGGGACACGGAAAAACTAAAACAGGAAACAACAGCCAGGGAGTACAGGAACAAACTATCGGAGCAACTGCTTGGAATCGAGTGGGAAAATAAAGAAATAGATGATATATGGGAACTGAAAAACAACATAACTGAAGTAACCAAAGATCTACTAGGCAAGAAGGAAGGTCGCAAAAAAGAGGAATGGTTTGATTAGGAATGCCAAGACGCACTGAAAGCGAAAAACGAAGCAAGAGCAAAAACACTAACTCACAACACACGGGAGAAATCGGAAGCATACCAGGAAGCCAGAAGAGCCACGAAAAAACTGTTTAAACAAAAGAAGAGGGAACTACTAGAGAGCAAAGTTAAAGACATTGAAAACCTGAAGTACGCTGGGCAAACGAAGATCTTCTTTAGAGAAATCAGACATTTCAAACTGGGTTATAAACCATATTCTAATATAATTAGAGACGCAGAAGGAAAAATAGTCAGCAGTAAGGAAGATATTTTAAAACGCTGGGCTAGCTACTATCAAGAAATTTTCCAAAATACAAGAATGCGAAAAGAAGCGGATACAAGCACAATAGCAACGAAAGAAGATCAAAACCAAGTCCCGGAACCCACCATACAGGAAGTACGAGAAGAAGTAAAGAGGCTGAAGAATAACAAAGCAGCTGGCATAGATTCAATCGCAGCAGAATTAATAAAGAATGGAGGAGAAATAGTAATTGAAGTACTTCATATTTTAATAACCAAGATATGGAAAAGTAGAAAGACCATTCCAACTGAATGGAAAACGTGCATAATAAACCCAACCCAATCCACAAGAAAGGAGATCAACTGGACTGCGGAGACTACAGAACGATTACCTTACTGTCTACAGTGTATAAAATATTCACATCTTTGGTGCGCAGAAGACTAGAAACATTCTACGAGCATACAATAGGTGAATACCAGAGTGGGTTCCGGAAGGGCAGATCAACGACTGACCAATTATTTACAATGAAGCAAATCATAGAAAAATGCTGGGAAAACAACGTCACAACATACCATCTCTTCGTAGATTTTCGCAACGCGTACGATTCCATCACAAGGGAAGAGCTTTGGAAAACCCTAGCGGAACTTGGAATCCCAAGCAAACTAATACAGCTATGCCGAATCGCAACTACGGATTCATGTGCCACAGTCAAGATTGGAAGTCACATATCCCAGAAGTTCCCGGTACAGAAAGGAGTCCGACAAGGAGACGGGTTGGCCCCAATGTTATTTAACCTAGCACTGGAAACAGCAATAAGAAGAGCCAAATTAAAAAGAACAGGGACAATTGTGAATAATACCTACCAGATTTTGGGATACGCTGACGACATCGACATTATCGGAAGAAGTCTTAAGGTGGTAAAAGAAGCTTTCACCAGTCTAGCAGAAGAAGCTAAGAAGTTGGGATTAATGGTTAATGAAGGTAAAACAAAGGTAATGGTAATATCCAAAAACCAAGGCATAGGGAGAAGAATTGGTCCAAAAGTCGCCATAGAAGAATATACCTTTGAAGTAGTGAACGAATTCTCCTATTTAGGATCTATAATAACAGATGGAAATAATCCAACAGCGGAAATTAAACATAGAATTCAAACTGCCAACAGAGCATACTTCTCACTATTGCCCATACTCCGATCAAGAGACATAACGAAAACGACAAAACTCACAATATACGATACAGAACACTAATAAGGTCTATCGTGACGTACGCCTGTGAATGCTGGGTACTCCGAGAACAAGACAAACAACTACTGGGCAATTTTGAAAGGAAAATACTCCGAAAGATCTTCGGTCCAACAAGAATGGAAAATGGGCAACGCAGAATAAAATACAATCATGAACTGTACAACCTGCTCAAAGACGAAGACTTAGTAACGCATGTAAAAATAGCCCGACTTCGCTGGCTTGGTCACGTAGCTAGAATGGATCAAGACAGAATTGCAAAGAAAATTTTTGAAAGTCAAGTTCAAGGGAAGCGCACACGAGGTAGACGGAAAAACCGATGGTGGGACGCAGTAAAGGAAGATTTGAAACAGGCAGGGATAAAAAAATTGGACATCTTTAGTGATGGACTGTCCGCACTGGAGGCGACTTCTCAAGGAGGCTAAGGCTCAACTACAAGCTGTCACGCCGTAGGAAAGGAAAGGAAAATGAGTATATGTATAAAAAAGAGAAAACTTACTTTTCTTAATATATAAACATAACCACGCCAGGATTCGAACCAGAGAATCCGGATCAGTTTTCTGATACGGTAACCAGTACAGCATACTGGCAATTCCCAGCAGCTGCGTGTCAGTATTGTTTATGGTTCAAGCAGTAGTGCGCCTGCGCGTGAATGGCCCAGCGTCAAATAAAATTTTCTCTAAGTTGAGGACACTTGCGATTGGTAGTGAGACGTACTACCACCTGAGCTATGGTGACTCCATTGGAGGAATATGATGAACAAAAACATATTTTTTTTCTAAAAAGTTTCATTCAAAGAACTTAATTTCAAAATAGACATGAAACAAAATATATCCCTAACTTTTAAAAAAATAAAAAAAAAAAAAAAAAAAAAAAAAAACAAGAACAAAACATGAGTAACACCTCTAAAAGATGTGAAAAATCGAACAAGAGACCAGAAGAGAACAAAGGGAAGGAGATTAGAGAAAATTGCATGAATCACACTCAGTTACAACAAACGAGTGTAAATGCCTCCCTTCCTCCCAAGCAACTAGTTTGTCTTTGTTTTACCCTCTCCTCTCTCTTTTTAGAACAAGTCCCCAAAGGGTAGTTCATTTACTCCGTTACAACCAGTAATCGCTGGCGCTGTGTGTGTGTGTAAGGGGTGGGGGTGATTTTACAAAGAGAATTTTAGCGTGCGGGAAACTCTGTACAACTTATTCTACCAACAACTGCCTTTAGAAAGAAGTGCTAAACAACCATAATACAAAATGACCTCTCTGTATGTCTCTCTCTCTCTCTCTGTACATGTGGTAGAGTGGGTCACTTCTCCTTTGTCTATATCCCTTATTCTGTTTCTACTCTCTTTGAGTATATATTTGGTAGTATTCGGGGATCACTGCGATGTGGGAACGCATGAATAGCAAACCGAACAAAAAAAACTAATAAGGAAAGATCCACCAACCATAGAAAGCGATTTTCAGAACTAGAATATTCATCCGGGAATACATGTAAGTAGTGTTTCTCTGATATATCGAAAGCTTAGAGCTGGGCAAAATCAGCTTATTTGACCACACTGTGTTGTCAGAAGGAGAGAGAACATTATCCTATGAAAATTGGCTTCAGTATGTGAGTGGTTGAAGAAGGATGTACTATTATAACAGAGAACATCGAATCTAAGCAGATACAGAGGAAAGTTTCTGAAGGAAGCTAATATATTTATAGTACTATTGACGAGGAAACGTTTTTAGGCAGATAAGCCGCACGATTTTGGCAAACAAATTATAAAAAGTCTTACCTGTATAAAAGCAACAGAAAAGTACTGGAAAATCTCATATAAATATCTAAATGTCGAAACATGAAGACACAATTTGTATACTTGCAGATAAAGTACGCGCATGCGCACAAGAACAATTGGTAAAGCAATTTGACCTATGTTTTACCACTAATATTTACTAATTTCTAATATGCAGCTGTCCATCAAGTTGTACTTTTACATTTTGCACTTTTCACTGTTACTACTACAACTTGTAGTACTGTTATGATCTTTACATTATTTGCGTGTATAAGCCGCACCCATAACATTTGCCCCCATTTCTGAAAAAAAAAGTAGGGCTTATACACGAGAGAATTTGGTATTCTAATATTCTTGTTTAATAGTAAGTCAAAATCTTGAAGTCGAGCGACAAGAAGGTAGACTAGAGATCAGGAAAGCATGCTACATAAAATGTTATCGATAATTGATGTGAAAACGAGTGCTAAACTGTGTGATACAGCCCCGGACAGCTAGCTACATGTGCTAACTACGTACTTCGTTTCGTTATTTGTTAACCAAAGGTGTTTATTTCCGTCAAACCTCAGTCATCTTTACTCTCACGTTTCAATTTTGTCCTCACCCTCACATCTTAACTCAGCCCTCACCCTCACTAACTCTAACCTCACGTTGCAATTTTGAACTCATCTTCACTTACCCTCGAGTGGTAACTTGTGCCATTGCTGAAAGCATGCCTGGAACGCCTCTTTTGGAACTGTTCTCAACGCTGCCGTCGCGTTATGCATGTGTCCAAGGGAGTATTTTTGTAGTGTCGATCGACCTTTAGGGAAAAGCAAGAAGTCACGAGAAAGCTTGGAAACTAGAAGGTTTGCAAAATTTGATGCAGTATGGTTGTTTTACACGTACTGTCATTTTGACTAATTGAAACTGCAATGAAGAAGAACTACACGACACTACACCCTGGCTGCCCAACTGGTGGTGAAGCAAGAGAGAATCACGCGATCCAATAGGAATGCGCATGAAGGGTGCCTGCACCACTGTGTGTACTGTTGCTATCCAAAGTTCGGATACTTTTCAGACAGGTCTTGTAGATTTTAGAATGGCTGAGGCGCACTGAAAAAAAACATTTCTAGACTAGTTAACATTAGGGACATGTAAAATTAATTTTGAGTTTCTCGATACAGAGACGTTGGAGATTTGTGGGCTTTGGATGCTTGTCGGGTATTAGCCGTCTCCGATTTGATTCCCGGTTGGCGACAATTTGTTACAACTTTTTTTTGCTCTTCCTTGAAAGAAAATAATATGTTGCTGGGTACCTATTAAGAATTGCTTCCCTCTTGAACCTTTTTGCATTTCTTTATATTTTTACAAAATTATTAGAATATATTAGAAAAGTAAGGTTTGAATACGCAAATTTTACGGTTTGAAATTTTACGGATATAGGTTAAAAATTCAGGTTACATTTTGTTTAATTACACGCGATGCCCAAGTTCGAATCTAGCACCATACAAGTACGAAAATTTCACGGTTTAATATAACACTTGCTTCAAAATCACATCAGGAATTGGTATATTATATGAAAAACAGAAGAAAAAAATCAAAATAGTAACATGGATATAGAAGCTTTTGGAAATATGCTTCTCAATTGTCTTCGTAACGCAAAAAGAATAACATCATTAAGTTCGAAGGTCAGCATAGCCGAGCGGTTAGAGCACCAGAATAGAATCTCGTCGCTGACAGTAGGAAATTCAAATCCCATCGCAGACAGTGGAAACTTTACCAACGAAAAAATATGTAATAGCGAAGAGAATGCAAAACAGCTAACTGAATATGGATCACCACTGTGTGCAAGGTAGAAAATAGTGAGTCTGTATATAAAAATTATTACAATGTAGGCGTTGGGTCTCTTTTCTCCCATACTTTTGTCCTTACTGACTGCGAACTTTACCATGCACTTTGGTGATAATTGTCTTTGCGTATAGATTATAATGCATTCAAGAGGTGGGTTCTTTTCTTTCCATCAGAACATTTGTGCAGTAGTGAATGGAAGCTTCCACCATCTAAAGGACAACAGTACTGTCCATGACCGAGTTTTTCTCCTTCTTCCTGGACTTTTTTTTACATGATTGCTCAGAGGAATATCAAAGAGTACTCGTGTTAGTAACAGGCTTATACTATGATTTTGGCCATGTCACTTAAGCTTTTAACATGACACGTAATCGTCTCGCTTCATTACTACTGTTAATATAAGTGACGTCACATGTTTGACGTCATTATTTTTATCCAGAATAATGACAAAATGTACGCAACGAGATTATATAATTTAACATTCTCGGTCATGTTAAAATGTCTAGTAGTCACCAAGTTCTAAAAAAGATTAGAAAATACGTATATTTTCTACGTAAATTTCTCTCAGTGATGCTGAGAACAAACATTGGACAATTTGCGTTGTTATAGATAGCACAATACGTTCTGTAAAAAAAAATCAGGACAACGCTTGACCTTTTCTCACTACTTCGTGACACAGTTCGCCAGCGTTCGTGTTGTGTTTTTTTTTTCAGCTGGAGAAGCAACAAGTTGAATTCAACAAACTGAAGATGGATACTCTTGGAAGATGCCCTGTCACCAGTGCCAATGGCACGAAGCTTAGCACCTCTAGAGTTCATGAAACTTATTTTTACGAGTATGTAGATCTACATTGTATAAACAAAGACAAATGGAGAAAATGGGATTTGGTATTTTGTGCCGTGTGCAAAAAGAAAAACTGTCAAGGAATTTTCTATATGAACAAGGCTGACAGGCGATCCGCTTTCTGATAACGACGAGACGGACACAGTGAATGAAATATTTGAACTGCATTTGTTTTAGCTAAACGTTCGTTCTATAAAAGACGTTGCCACAAAATCCTTATTGTATCTTCCGATCCATAGGAAGGATTAAGTTTTATTATATTTATGCACATTATTTTTGTGCAAAATCTAATTTTATTTGATTTTCATGAGAAGACAATTTTTTTTTTATCAGAGCTACCCTTTAAAATTCTACGTATATAAACGAAGTGACGACCATTTTCCTATATGACAACCTGGCACATGTCATTTTGGGCGAATTTCAGTATGTTTTTCACTACAACTAAATACATCTATTTACAAAGTCTTATGCTTATAAGATTTTTTTCAACTGGTCACAACCTTTCTGGCTAAAATGATTCCTATTAAAGATACTGATTCGCTTTGACAAGGAATCAAATCGAATTGATATTAGTGTGTGCCTTAAGTGAAAAATTAATAGCAGTCCAGTAAACAAAGGCGAAATTTTCATGAAAAAAAGAACAATTAGTAAGAAGCTAAAAATTTGTATCAGGGTCAAAAAATGTGTCAGAACCCAGATACTAAAAAAAAAACAAAAAAAACGACCATTACTTTTCCCGAAAATTTGCAAACAAAATTGCACTGTTTATACCCATTAGATCCCAATAATATAATCCTGAAAATATGTATTGTATTTCTTTGTTCGACGAATGCTTTTACGCCATTCAACGTACCCCCACCAAACGTGTACGAATTTGTCTTGCTACCCTCGAACGACTTCTGTAGGGGTTTCAAGCCCCCATCACAACCCCCTTTTCAGTGTTGCCAACCTACTATAAAGTAAATTTACCCCAAAAGTTTCTATATCGTTCAAAGTATCTGCACTAAATTTGGCCTGATTTTTCTTCGTCACCTTTAAAATATAACTGCTGGGTTCAACAATGCCCATACAATACAGTTTACAGTGTTGTTACCTTATTATGAAAATTAATAGTTGTCATTGGTTACTATATCATTCAACTTATTTGCACCAGAATTGGCATTATTATTCTTCGGCAGCCTAGAAGGATGCCTATGGGGTTCAACATGCGTAAGCAACTCAGTTTCCAGTGTTGCCACTTCACTATTAAAATGAATTTTTATCGAAGGGTTCTGTACTTTGAACCTATCCGCAAGAAATTTCTGCTTAAATATTCTTCGGTACTTTAAAAGCATCTATTCGGTTCCACATCCCCAGAAGCATCCCCAACTTCATCTTATTCCCTATTCAAAATGTCTGTCATGTACGTTTCACAAGGGTTTCCATATCATTATACGTATCCGCACCAAATTTCCAACGCATATTCTTAGATTCCTTAAGAAAAATCGACTTTTCCATTCTGACAGCGAAATCCCAGAACAATCATATTGAATCTGAATGTGAATTTTAGTTTGAAGGTCTTTAGGCAACTTTGGCTCAGACCGGATGGATGATGCTGGGATGAATTGGTGGAATGAAGAAAGTGGGAGGAAACGAGAGAACCCTGAGAAAACCCACGTAGACAGTGTTTGTCCACCACAAAGCCCACAACGCATCCCACAACCCTTAGCACCAGAGGTGAGCGGTCTACCAATTGAGCCACCGCGACCCAAGAATCAGATGGAATGAGCTATTTCATAACCTGAAAGCATAACGTATTTACGAACTTTTACTTGTTTGAGGATCCCATTCCTTTTACGTTTTTATTTTAGGCCCGGTTATTTCTATTTTATTATTATTATTATTATTATTATTAATTTTGCGCTGACACCTTGAACGATATTCAAGCTTATATGGAAAAAACAATCATATTGGGTTGGTACAGAAATTCTGTCCGTTTTCTTACCATTCCATTTAAGCACTAACTACGAATCAAAAATGTCACTAAATACAGAACACTAGTCAATAATATAGTTTCCATCATTTTGAATGGCTGTCTCCCATCGTTCAGGGAACTCAGCGATCCTTTTGTGGTAAAAAAAAAATACCTGTTTCAGGGCGCAGAAAATCAAGCCAAAATCTCAGGGCCGCGTCGTGGGAGAAGAATCTGCCACGCAATCTGTTTAAGAGTGCACGGAAAAGTCGCGAGTCCTGGGCAGTGTGGAAATTGAAGCACTTTGTATACTAAGTGAGACATTTTGTAATCTCTCTGTTCCATAATGGTCCTATACCCTCAGCTATTCCATTTTCATACATTTAGTGGATGTTTTTCACTGCATACATTTAATCAGAGATGACTTGGGATTTTGTCCCTACATTTTCAGGTTTTTTGTCATATTTATTATATTTTATAAATTACAAAATATGTACCCACAAAACAAACTTTATAAAATTTTAAAATTAAAAGCACGAATGACAAACGTCATCATGTAACGTTTTTTTTTTTGAACTCACTCTTTTTTTTTCTGAACATTGATATTTCTGAATATAACTTGTAGAAAATATATATAACGAAATTATATTCAAACTACGGCCCGCAAAGTAAGATGACAGCCCAGGCCTTCATATTTCTCTTCAATAGCAAAGATCTTCAAACTATAGGCTCATTCATTTGATAGGTATTCTTAAGTATTATCTAGGCTGCTGTTCAAAATATAATTATTGTTCTTATTTGTCTGCTAGTTTTAAGTATATTTAAAAAAGGTGGGTGGGTGGGTTGATTACTAAGTCCTCTTAAAACACATTTAAAATTGGTTTCCTTTCTGTTTGGCTTGTTTAGCGTTTTCTTTGTGGCTAAGTAACATTTTATGAAGATCCTCAAATCCTCATAATATTTAAGGATTTCAAAATCCATGAACCCAATTGATAAATAGTAATGCATAACTAACATTTGTTGTTCAAACTTTTCTAGAAAACACAAAAGGTTCTTACAACAAACAAATGGTAGAAAACATGATAGATTTTTAAAAAAAAGTTGCAGTTGCAATATACTGGTAAGTGCCATTCTCTCCAGAACGATTGAGTTCTTTTAACAAGATCTGGGTGACATCAACGAAAAACAAGAAATACTTCAACAAAATATGAAAGAACATACCCAATGTAATCAGCTGGAATGTAATTATTGTGTTCTATGTTCAAAGAGAATGTAAAGATGAAACAAGTGTATTTAAAGTTGTGATATTGAAAACTTAAATATAAAATATATTATACCACTTATTTTTAGTCTGAATCTCACAAAGTTTATGTTCGGAGACTATATATCCTGTTTATTAGACATTTCCTTGACACACATGTGAAGCCCTGTGAACAAGCCTATTCTGCTGATTTTATTCATTCATAAAGTAGTATATTTCGTCGGTTTGTTTGGCTTGACTTTGTTTATTCACCACACACAAAAATGAAACATGAAATTAAATAATGTTAATTCTTTGTACTTTTAAAAATTACAGCTCCCACTTTTCAATAAACTGACGTCATACGAATAATCTAAGTTCATGTTTGGAATCAGCATTGAAAAAGTACTGAGCTAAATAACCATTGCGATTTATCTTAGCGTAGAAATATTAAATGCTTAAAAGTAATGAAGCTGTAATGCCCCAAACGTGATAGAACAAATCTTATGGTATTTCTGAAAGTAAGAGCAAAATTTCACTCCATTTTCATGGAAAAAAGGCTTCAAGACGGAAAAGATGTTGCGTTGTGTTATCTAACGGAAGATCATTGACGTCAATGTACAACACGTTAGACATTTTTTTTAATCCTCAGTACTCAGTACATTCTAACACTAGTCATCTGTAAAGCCATAAGAGTGAATCCCCATTTGAAATTTACAATACCTCTAACAGATGAATTTCTGCAGAAAGTTTACACAAATCTCGTTCTTTGACATGAAATCTTCCACATAAATAATCTATTGTTTGTTTGTTAAAATAGTTTCTTTGTACAAACTTCAATACGCAACACGTCCTCTTATAGTAGTACTATTATTTCCCCTTATAAATTTACCAGAGTTGTTCAAAGTCTAACAATGCCATCATACAACTTCTCTCTTTATCTCTTTATGACTTCAAATTGTCTAATAGCCATTCATCATACTGCATTAACTCCCAGAGTTATGAGCAACTTAATCTAATACGTCGGAAAGTAAGATATCTGATGGCCTTCGCTGTTCAAAGATGTTGGACATGTTACTGCCCTACGATACTGATAAGTCACTTGCTCTAAAAAATTTGTAATGCCTTCTGAGTTCAGACTCTATTTCAGTAATTTGAATTATTATGATTATTTCAATTTTATTTTATTTTCGGAGTGATCTGCTATCGTTCATTAAGCTATTAACAAGTCCCCCCCCCTCACTAGAAAGCACAAAGGCAATGAGATTCAGGGGAAGTGCCTCGGAATTTCCCCCCTTCAATTACCATACTGGTAATGGGGGATATGCTGAATGTGGCAAGACCTTGATTCCCAACTCCTGAAGGACTCTTTTTGTCTTGATTGAACTGTAAGGTCTGGCGTTGTCCACCTAGAAAAACACAGAATGGCTGGCGTCTTGCTGGTCACTCCTCCGCAATAGCCGTCTCAAATCGACACAGTTATTCCCAATACAGCGCAGGTTTTAGTGTCACATTCCTGGGGAGCTGCTCAAATGGAATAATTCCTTTCTGGTCCCACCAAATTGACAACAATGTGTTGTGTGTATGCAGTTCACTTTTCACACGATGTTTTTTTTCCCCTTTCTGTTTGGGCTGAGCCATTGTCCTGTGTGCAACGTTGATGTGCAGGCACTATTTCGTTCACTCGTGACAATTCTGGACAAAAAGGGTTGATATTGTTTGTGAGTAGAGCAACGACAAGCAAGGGAGGAGGTACTGATGGCTTCACGTTGGCCTTTGTTGTTGTTGCTGAGCATATGGAAAATACACACACCAAGTTTATGCACCTTTCCCATGGAGCGCAGGAGTCTGGTGACGGTTGTATGGTCAGAGTCAATCTGTGGTCAGTTATTGTGTCGCTTAGTGTGAATCTTCATGATTAATGCGTTCAAACGGTCCTCATCAAAGTTCTATTTCCGTACATATCATGGGGCTTCGTTCATGTCAAACAGTTGCTTCTTGAAATGCGCATTAAAGGCGTTGTACGGCCTGACTCATGCCTGAAGGCCATAAACAACATTCAAATTTAAATGACTTTGTCACCATCTAATGCATAAGCGTTTTCGCAGCCTCCGAGGATAGCACATTTCGATAAAACTCAAATAACAATGTGCCGGAAATGTTCGTCCTTCTCCACTTGGCATTCCATGTTCACCTAAGAAAAGAAATGCATTAATATTGATGGTTCAACATGGCATGTATTAACAAAGGAATGTGTTATGAATTTCATACAGAGTAACAACAGCAACACCTAGTTCACATCTCCTTTATTATCCAACAGAATTTATGCACCAAACCAATACATACATACTGACATAATATTTTGGGTAGCGCGTAAGAAGGAGAGAAGGGTGCTTGAGTACAGGAAATCCCATAATCGGATTTCAAGGTTTTCGAAAAATATTCGTGCACAATTTTGTGCTGATATATTGAACTAATATAGAAACCTTTGAAAAAACCAATTTATAATAAGTTAGCAACACTGACAGCTAGTTGATTAGGGTTGTTGAACCTTACAGTCATCTTTCTAGGCTGTCGGAGAATATTGTCAATTTTGGTGCACATTATAAATTAATTTTATAAGGTGGCAACACTGATGGGGTGCTTACGGCTGTTGAACCCCACAACCGTGCTTTTAGGCTGCCGGAGAATAATAATACCAAATTTGGTGCAAATGAGTTGAATAGTATAGGCACCATTGACAATTCATTTTTGTAATAAGGTGACAACACTATCAACTGGGTTGCTTAGGCACTGTTGAACCCAACAGTTATGTTTAGGAGTTGTCGAAGAATAATCAGGTCAAATTTAGTGCAGATACTTTGAACGATATAGAAACTTTTGGGGAAAATTTTACTTTATAACAGGTTGGCAACACTGAAAGGGGGGGCGTGTTATGGTGGCTTGAAACCTCTACAGGTGTCGTTCTAGGGTAGCAAAGCAAATTCATGTCACGTTTGGTGGGGATACGTTGAATGATATAGAGAAGCCTTGGTCGAACAAACAAATACAATACATATTTTCAGGATTATATTTATTATTGGGGCCTAATAGGTATAAACGGCGCAATTTTCTTTTTAAAGTTACGAGAAAAGCAATGGCCAAATGTTTTGACTTTTAAAATATTGTTCCCATAAAATGTTTTGACTTCAGCTATATTATTGTATGTATTAAGTGAAAAGTTAATTATAACAATTTTAGACGTTATAATTGCACGAATCTCACTTTCTCGTCTACAGGGAATATCTGATAGTAAGCTATCAAACATGTCTTCAAATTCTGGAAGTATTTGAATACTGTTAGTTTGTTCTATAACTATGGGTTTTCTTGTTTTCCAATATGTTCGAAAACAAACAAATAAGACGGAAGCGAGTTTA